>JABXWE010003709.1:0-43786 GCA_014611495.1 Limonius californicus
AAAAAAAAAAAAAAAAAAAAAAAAAAAAAAAAAAAAAAAAAAAAAAAAAAAAAAAAAAACAGTGAGAGGAGCAATTAAAGAATGGACTCTAATCAAACATTGAGAACACTGGAGACTCTCACTTCAACAAAGACGTAGTAAAGCTGGCAACCGTCCCCACGACCTTACTAAAACAGTCCTGCAACTTAGTAGAACTCAAATTGGAATAGAGTGCTAATGGGACACTGGCACTGCAGACAACACCTGCACATCGGACTTTAATATAATGAAGACCCCATATGCAGGCTATATGGCAAGAAAGCAGAAACAGCCTCCCTTATGATATTCGAATGCAAAGCCCTAACTTACAGAAGATTCCAAATCTTTGAGGGCATTAATCCTAGCCAATCTGCTCAACAAACTCCTAATTCTAGTAAAGAGGACGGATCTACCTAACAGCAACTTGCAACAGAAGGGGATGCACAACAGGCCAGAGGCTGCAGTGTTTAAGACTCAAACAACCCTCCCCACAACAAATCTAGTCTAATCTCTATCTAGTGAAAGTATGTTTTATTATGGAACATATTTTATTAAGAAAAATTATATTTTACTTGAATATCTAGAAATTTGGGCAAGTTAACAACTTCTTCATCTTTACAAATATGTAAAAAAACTACAAGCATTTTATACTATCCAACACCACCTTAACATGTACAACAAATTGTTTTAATATTATTTTCTTCTATAATTAATTGAATATCAACATAGTAAAACAAGAAATAATTATCAAACTAATACATTATGATTTGCATGAACAAAATGTTATCTTGTATATTTGGAATAGACACACTGCGATACTGACAAAACACATATGTATTCACAAAATTGAAGAAATTAAATACAATAAATTTAAGCACACTGGGAGCCGCATTATAACTAATATATCTAAACTTATAGTTAAAAGAAATTATTTAGCATAAAGATTTTCCTATATATTACATACCAGGAAACAATCAACATTTAGAACGAATATTTCAACATATTCACTTACCTTAAGGTCACAAAAGAAAACAACGCTTTCTATAAACTTACTTTATTAAAATATGTACAAATACAACTTACATATAAATTAGACTAACTACGATTATCTTAAGACTAACAATGCATCAAAAAATACCAAGCATTATTTCTCCAACGGTGCATAATTCAAAAGTTTTTCAATCAGATCTACATGGCCCAGCAGCATTCTACGGCAACAATACCGCTTTAAGCCTAGGGCATCCAAAGCATCCCCCTCGGTATATTCAGCTTGAAGAAGACCCAAATAGGCCTCCCACTTATTTCCAATTACTTTCCCACATGTGAAACAGCGAACTGGGATAATCATTTTAAAAATGCCCTAAGGAACACATAAATTAAATCAATACGAAAATGCAAATTCATTCTCACAGTTAAAACAAATTAGTTATAAAAATCACTAGAACTGACTTACCACAGATTGTGCAACTTCTAGTCTTGAAAGCCGAATAATGTAAAAAACAAGTTGAGCGTTGAGGTTATGTTTGAAATATGGAGGGTTCACAATCACAGTAAGATATTTACAAAAATCCTACACGAAAAAAAAGCAAATAGTATGTAGAACTAAAGTTTACGTTCATAATCAGTTTTAGTAAATGTAAAACAAAGGTTCATCTAAAAATCAACCGTCAAATTGGTTTCCTGTACCTTTTTAGTAGTTGTGAACTTTCCTTTAATTCATTTTGCTACGAAGGGTATGACCTTCGTAGCATTCCATTGACGTGCGTAAAAGAAGGTATACAGTACGATTGCTAGACCAATAAAGTTTCTTATAATATTGTTAAGAAATATAATTACAATGTTTATTATGTAAAAAATACAAAATCTTACTTTTCCTTAACTTTCAAATTGTAGATTTTATATTTTCATTAGCATAATTTATTGAAATACCTAACGATTCAGCTTCAACTTACTTAATATCAAATTTTGAACCAGTATTTAAACGCAATCTAACTGATTCAAGTGCATGAGAACCACAACGGTTAATTATTCTACTAGATATGTTTGTGTGTAAACGTTTATTTTACTTTCTTTCTGTGTAGTGGAAGATGGAAGATTACATAGGTACATATAAATTTGTACTGCTGCTGTATAAATTGCCATGATTCTAATTCTAAAACGAGTAAATAAATATCATAAAAAGTTTGTGTGACTTGTGTAATGAAAAAAGTACATATAAAATTGTGTAATAAAAACAATTACATACAAAATGTATCAAAATTATTGCATTTAAAAAAACTGTTGATAAAAAAATACCTAGAAAATTTATTCCGTTTTGAAGAATAGAAAAATTTCATCCAATATAAATTATAAATAAACCAAATCAATTTCTAAATTTACAAATAAACAAACATTGAAATAAATGGATATCTGCTTTATGGTACAAACTTACTTTTATAAAACAATTAGTAAAGATAAAGGTTCTGGCATTACCAATTACATCTTAGACACATAAAAAATGCCTAAATACTTTTACTTAAGTACATCACAACAGTAATTATCGAGTGTTTAACTTGTTATTCTTCGTTGCGTACAAAATGTATTACAAAATCGAATTTTAAGGGTTTTTTATAATCTTCATAGAGTTTTATGATGACTATACAGTCACTTCTCGACTTACGACGGGGTTCGGTTCCGCAACTTCGGGCGTAAGTCGAGGTGGTCGTAACTCGAGAAGTGAATGTACATATTTAATAAATTTTTAGATTTGTATAACGTCTGGGGCTTTTTAAACATAATAGAACCATTCGTTCAAGAATAATGAAAACTAAACAAAAATTTGGAAATAAGATTGTATTAATTGACAATAATTTGACCAAGGAAGAATTAAAACTGCATCTCTAGATAAAGTTAGCAAAAGAGGAGATTCATAAGGGACACAAAATAATAATAATTTACATTAAAGTTGCATATACTCCGAAAATGATATAAATTGAATAAATAAAAGGGGGAAATAACTGCTAATAAAAATATAAATCAATAAAAAAAAATTATATGACAGCAACCCAAGCAGTCACGGTAAATTTAGTAAAAATAATGATATTATCATTTATATATAACATTGTAAATGTGTATATAAAATTGTAAAAATGATAATAGTAATAATATTATCATCACAATAAGATTTATAGCGAAATCTATTTCAGACTGAAGTTATTTTTCTTGCTACGTATAAATTTTTTACTGCCACTGCCACGAGATGAAGGATTACTTTAGATTCGAACTTGCTCCATTTCCTTTGTCGCTTTTTTCGGAAGACGGAATGCGCAAAGGCACGAAATCTTCGTTGTATACTGTTTTCACACCACTTTCAGAAGGCGTAGAACTCGGAGATAACAAAATTAATATTGTGGATGGGGAGGGTTATCTTTTATATAAAGTTGTATGGCACCGTAATGATTCTTTCGGGTCAATTTGTGAGAAGTACGTTCAATATGTACGAAATCACTACGATTCAAATGCAGTCGTTGTTTTCGATGGATATCCATCTGATGGTGACAAGAAAAATACGAAGAGCGCAGAAAGACTTCGCCGAACGAAGAAGGAGATGTCTGCGGAAGTTTTTTTCGATGAAACAGTGACGGTTCAAGTTTCTCAAGTACGATTTTCGGCCAATGAAAAAAATAAGGCCCGTCTGATTTCCATGCTGACAAAAAAATTCGAACATGCTGCTTTTACTGTTAAGCAGGCTGAAGAAGATGCTGATGTCTTGATTGTCAACACAGCGATTTCCTTCTGCTCATCATTCGACGCTTGTTTTATCGTTGGCGAAGACGTCGATCTTTTAGTTCTGCTGACAGCATTAGGATCATCCAAAACCAACATCTACCTTCGCAAACCGGGGAGAGGCAAAACTACTGAAAGAGTGTATTCCGCGAATAGTTTGAAAGTGAAAGAAGCAGCCAAAAACAGCCTGTTTTTACATGCGATTAGCGGCTGTGAGACGACATCATCCCTCTTCAACCAAGGAAAATCACATTTTTTTTTCGCTTGTCCAAAAAACAAAAGACTCAATGCCGTTATTGGCATCTTCAAAGATCATAATGCCAAACCAGAAGACATCGCAGACGCTGGAGCACGCTTTCTCGTTGCTTCGTATGGTGGCAACATAGAAGAAGAAACCTTGGAAGAACTCCGCTAACAACGTTTCGCAACTTCGGCAATAAAAATCAAATTCAATCTAGCTTCTTTAGCACCAACGACGGACGCTGCACGGTACCATGCGTTTAGGACCTACCACCAGGTCCAAAAATGGTGCGGAGTCCAAAAAAATCCATCCGGCTGGGGCTGGAAAATCGGTACCAATGGGCTCAGTCTAGTACCAATGTCAGAGAAGCCTGCGTCAGATACCTTATTAAACGTTGTTTCATGTAATTGCAAAACGGGATGCGGTGGAGCATGTGACTGCAGGAAAGGTGGGTTGAAGTGCTCTGTTGTATACGGATTCCGCAATGGCGAATCATGCTGCGAGAATGCACCAGAGGTCATCATCGAGAGCGACGACGAAGATGAGGCAATGACGTGGATGGAGGCCCAGATTCTTAGTGCGGAAAATGTGTTAGAGGATTACACTAACGACGATAATTCTGAAGACATCAACATACTGCGACCAGGACCATCAAAAAAAAAAAGAAATAATATAAACATACTCGATGACATAAATTACGGAATACGAGCCGTACTTACTCTATTGCAAAAAAAGAACATCTGTGGATTAGGCCTACTGGGGATACCACATTTAAAAAAAAAAACGCGCCGTTTACTCTACCTCGTGGTGGTGTGGAAACGAGTTGACTTTGAATTAATAAAATTATAATAATTATGTAAAGAATAGCTCCAAATGATTTCCTAAAGGCCATATTACATGGGGCGATTTTTCAATGCAACCGGTTGCAGCTGCCGGTTGCGGCGACTAACTGCTTCGTGTAATGCACAAATTGCTCATGCGACCGAGCGCCGCAACCGATTGCACAGGCGATTTTTTCGTATAGAACCTGTTCTAATTTCCATGCGATTTTTTCGTGCAATATAGTAATTTATTGTTGCCAACCGCACGAAACTAAGCAATTCACCGAAGTTATGTATACGTAATAATACTAACAGTAGGTAACTGTTTAGCACTGTTTAGTTGTGATCTGAGTTCTGTTTGTTTCGTTGACCTGTTTTGTATGTTGGAGCTTGTAGGGTTTAATAATTCTTAATAGTTCTGTTCAATAATAGCTATTTAGGAATAACAATTTCGATAAGGTTGGTACCGTACATTGGAATATGATATCGCATGTAAACCATTGCGAGCAATTGCTTCGTGTAAATATAATCGGGCACCCGATTGCTGCAACCAACCAATCATAACAGATCGCAGCAACTGACTGCAGCAACCGATTGCACTGAAAAACAGCTCCATGTAATATGGCCTTAAAATGAGAAAAACGAGGAGTCGGACGATTTTTTGGAAGAATGTTCACGTTTCCGCCGCTGTAACTCGTTACACATCAGACTTACAAAAAAAGTGTTCATACAAAAAATGTAGAGAATTTAGTCTTCTTCAAATTTGTATCAGACATTTTTGTCGTAGAATCAACCGTTTAGGAATTATTTTGAAAAAACCAATTTTTTGTACCTTTAATCCAAGATGGCGGACCGCGCCGACCCCCGCATCCCAAGGTCGAACACTTGGATTTTTCATCGGGGCCCGGAACTAAATAATATACGTCAAAATTATTGCTACCCCACCCTTTGTAGGCTAAAAACCCCTATTGACTGGACTATATTATATACTCCACAATAAAGCTAAACAGACCGATGTGATGAAAAGCCAGGTTGTAACACAAGAAGCACGGATACAATTCCTGAGCAAAAACAGTTTTTGAAATTTTCAAATGGGTGCGGTACTGACTGTACGTATTGTATGACTTTTGTGAGCCCTCGAATCCCTGTGCAAACGAACAGATTTAGTATAACTATGCAAAAATTTCTAGAATTCTAATTTTCATCATTTGTACACCTTCTTCTTCTTCTTCTTCTTCCACTGTGCTTTATTGCTCCTTAATGCGTATTCATATTTTCGTTTTAGTTAAATATCTGCGTCTATTTTCAAGTCACCTTTAAACGGTATGACGAAAACGACAATTAACGTTAAAAAATGATCTACGTACGCCTATGTGCAGCTACATATTTTGTTTGGCAACGGGCTCGGTTTTCTAAATTTGTTATAAATCCTAATATTGAAATTTTTAATAATTTATGTGGGGTATGAAAAATTGTTGTATACGATCGATTGAACGAATTTGTAAATCTTTCGAGAAGCATCTTTCGAATTAATTTCTTGTGAGTAATACTAATATTTAAAATGGCTTTTGCGTTTTTGACATTTGACAACTGACGCCATTGGTTGGCGCCAAATTTCTCACTTGTCTAATTAGATAATATCGTTTAAGAACATTAATTAGCAATTGTAAAGAGAACGGTTAATTAATTTGTAACCTTTTTAGTGCGATTTAGTGGAAATAATGATTAAAGTTTAGATTTATTTTGAAATAGGTGAGTAACTTCCATGATCGGCTACGAAGCGTAGCAGCGAGGGAACGTTATTCTGATTCGTAGCCCGGCGTAGCAAACCGGCCATTTGTGAAGCGGCATCGTTGCGTTAGCATTGTCTTGTGTGTTGTATTGGTTTTCTTTGAAAAATACGGACTAAATACCTTTTAAACTTAGCCACGCCGCTTTAGAATCATCTCGTATTACTTCACAGCATAGTTATAACTCGCAGTTAGTACCATGGGTGACGAGAAAAAGGTAAAACATAACTAGCATTTTCTAACCACACATCCTACTAGTACATGTTTTGTGTTGGTCGTATTAATGCGTTTTCGTATTTGCAGAACACAGAATCCGAACACATTAATCTTAAAGTACTCGGCCAAGACAATGCCGTCGTGCAGTTCAAGATCAAGAAGCACACTCCACTAAGAAAGTTGATGAGTGCGTACTGTGACCGAGCTGTAAGTATATCTGTTACGAAGCAGTAATACTTTGCTTTATTTAAATATTCATGTTTACTTCGAGTATTGTGTATCAGAATGTTCGAATTACTTATTTTTATGCTGTGATTAAGCGGCCATGCGGTATGAGTCAATGTGCAACGAACGAGTGCATTCCAAAGCAAAGTGATACCGTTTTTGCATTGCCTGCATTGCAGGCATTAAGTTTATTAAAGCCCTTACTAAATAGATTATGTTAAAATTGTTTATTTTCCAGGGATAATGTGTATGATTTTTTAGAGTAAAATTTATAGTTATCGAGATATATTTCATTGTGTAACTATTTTTGTAACATTAATTTTATCCATTTGTATCATTTAACCGAGTTGTTTATACTGCTTTATCAGGAACTGCATTGTTTATACGAGCTGCATTATTGATAGTTGCATTATCTGCAGACAGTCTAGGTCTATTACTGCAAGTACACGGCAGGGATTTTCGAATTGATAACATAGATGGTCGGTTTAATGAGATAGAAATTCCCTGCTTAGGATTGTATTAAAATGTTTTTTTTTTGCTTTCCCCGAACTAAGATAGTCAACTAATTTAAATTTTTTAATGACTTCCCTAGCTAATATTTATACCAACCAATAGCTTGCGTCTATTCTCTTTTATCTGATGCTTTTATTCTCTTTTGTCTGACAATGGGGTAGATATTCTTATTTTTATAAATCACAAAGATGTGTAACAAAAACACTTCTACAAAACCGAAATGAGTAACAAATTTACAAGATATAGTCAATAAAATAACTTAGATGTCAAAATAGCTTGTTTTTAATTGTACAAACTGTCGATATTAAGTAAACTTAACAGAAACAAATTTACAGGAAATAAACAATTGAGCAGTAGATCATCGATTTTAAAATATTAAGTTTATACTGTATATATCAAAGGAAACGCCCAGAAATACCCAGTAGCACCTACAACTTTGCCCTTTCAGGCTTTTTTATATTTCAATTCCTAAAAAGATAAAGTTGAACCTCTTTGTTTCTAACCTGCGTTAGTTGAAGTCTGCTGGCGAAGTTCCTATAGCAAATCTTTTGATAATTTCAATGTTATTTTTATCCAGTTTTTTTTTGTCTTAAAGAGATTTCACTGTATAGATTTTCAAAAACCCATTTTCTTACTTCTGGATACCTTCCACCCTGTAGTGTACCTACTATAATAGTCGGTATATATTTCACCACTCCTTGGTTGCTGTTTGATCTCAAGGTCTTTCTATGCAGTTGTAAGACCCTTTAAACCATACATGCCAGTAGTGAATTAATTGTTTGTGATTGCCGCAGGGTCTAAGCATGCAAGTAGTGCGTTTTCGTTTTGACGGGAATCCCATCAACGATAGTGACACTCCGACATCTCTGGATATGGAAGAAGGTGACACCATCGAAGTCTACCAGCAGCAGACGGGAGGAAGTATCTGTTAAGTGTTTACCTGTGTGCCTTTTTCTAGAGTTTGGTGGCGAATGGCTAGAGAAACGCATACATTTATGTATAAATTACAATTAGTTTAGAATTTAAGGACGCCTTTATTTTAATTGTCCCACATTTAATAATAGACAACATTACTCACATAATGGAATGGTTTTTTTTCTAAATGTGCGTTTATTGTTCATGATCTTTTGAAACAACTCAATAAATTCCTTTTTTTACTTAAATTGTTTTTTTTTGTGTGTGTAATGCGTTATACAATGTATTACTAGCACGTTTTACGTAAGCCTATTTGATGCAGGGTTGCAGATGAATGAGCATCTCTATGTAAACAATATACTATAGAGATTAAATATTCTAATTTTAAATTTATTTAATAAAAATTACTTGAAAATTGTATATTATACGTACCAGGTGAAGTATTGTTATATTGTAATAAATGTGTGCTGTTTTAATTAGATTATAATACAGTTTGTTAAAATGCAATATTCTATACAGAGTGATTCTAAACATTTGCAAAAAACTTTAACTGCTTATAGTTAAGGTTATTTAGCCTCTAAATTACCCAGTAAATTTAATATTCGACAAAGTTATGGAGTTAGGTTTGAAAGTTTCTTTATATCGATCCACTTCTCCATTTCCCTTCAGAGTGTCGGGTCCTCTTATCCCTTTTCGGAATTGGTTGCATTTTTTTTTTTGTGGTATCTATACTATGTAATCTGTTTTTTTTTTGCAAACGATAAACATATATGCTAATTGTACAAATCGTATGGAGGGTGTGTTCCAATGAACCACACACTATATGAAAAATTTTTAATATTAAATGTAGTTGCCTCGTGCTCGAGTCGGTTGTGTTTGACATTACTTTAACCAGCATAAAGCAATAACGCATCCTATGGCCGCATTTAAGGTGAAAGGTCATATACGAGTACAAAAGCAGTTTATTAAGTTCATTCTTACTTACAGATCATTCTTCTCATTTAATACAGCATTCCAGTGAAGGCCGCAATTTCGAATTTAACTGATTCTGCTATTGTAGATGACTGCATGTCACCGTCTACGATGTCCCTAACACTTCGATTTATTTTAAATTCTGACAGTGGCATAAAAACTCCTAAAACACCTACGCTGAAAGTCAACTTCAAAAATTCAGTTAATACTTCCACATCCCAAAAACTGCTTAAACTTAAAGAAAACTGCAACTGGACCACAAAAAGCGTCAAAAATGGAATCCTGAAATGATAAATTTGGCGATGAATATTTATTTTACATCTCCAGCGACGTATAGAAAATTAAAACAACAGGGGATTATTTTGCCTGGCGTTTCAACCCTACAGTCTTAATTAAATAATATAAACATACTCCATGGTTTTGCCGAAGACGTCTTCTCCCGATTAAAATTTAAAATAAAAAATTGGACAACTCGGCAACAACTTTACGTTCTAATGTGTGACGAAATGGCCATTAAAAAAATTTAGGTTATAATAAAAAACACGACATTATCGAAGGTTTTGAAGATTTGGGGGACTTGGGTAGGAAAAATGCATATGCTTCTGAGGGCTTAGTGTTTGTGATATCGGGTTTATGCAACAGATGAAAAATTCCAGTAGCGTATTTCCTTTCTGCAAACAGTACTAAAACTGCGGACTTAAAATATTTAATTATCGCTTGCATTAAAAAACTCTTAGAATGCGGGTTTATTATTAAGGCAGCGGTATGCGATCAGGGCTCTAATAATTTTTTTTTTTTTTTTTGTTTATTGGTATTTACAATCTGTTCGATTTCAGAACATTCAGTAAATATTATGTTACAATAAATGACATGGAGGGATTGATCCCATGATCCTTCCCTTTTCTCAATTATTAACTAATTATAAGAATTACTTAATTATGTGACATTATAAATTTGAAATATTTACTTAAAAATTATCTGTTAGATTTATCCTAATTAAATCTACTACTTAAGTCAATTGGTTTAAAACGTTTTAATCGTCTCACTTCACCATCGGCATTTATTAATTTGTTTGCCAGTTCATTGGGATGCACTTCCAGTCTACTTTGATATTTTACACTATATTTCACGATTTCTTCACGGATAGAAGAGACTTGCAGGTCTTGCTCGATGACAAAGTTTGGTACGTACCATGGCGCATTAATAATCATTCTAAGGACCTTATTTTGAAACCTTTGCAAAATTTCTAAGTTTGATGTACTAGCAGTCCCCCAGAGTTGGATGCCATATGACCATATCGGTTTCAAGATTGCTTTATAGATTAAGAGTTTGCTTTCTAAAGAAAGTTGTGAGTTGCGTCCAATTATCCAATACATCTGCCGGAGTTTCAGGCCCAGTTGTTTCCTTTTCGCAAATATATGCTTACGCCAAGTTAGCCGCCTCTCCAGATGCAGCCCCAGGTACTTTACATCATCTGTTTGTGGTAAAGGTGTGTCATTAAGTGTCACCGGGGGACAAGTCTCCTTACATAATGTAAAAGTTACATGCGTAGATTTTGTTTCATTAGCTTTAATTTTCCAGGTTTTCAACCATTTTTGGATTTTGTTTAAGTTTGTTTGTAAGTTTCGGGATGCTGATTCGGGATTTGGATGAGAAGCAAGTATAGCCGTATCATCTGCGAAGGTTGCGACTGTAGTTACTCTGGTGGTCGGAAGATCGGCGGTGTATAATAAATAAAGTATGGGACCCAGGACACTCCCCTGGGGAACTCCAGCATTTATGGTGTGCAGGTCCGTGTACTCGCTTGAGTGTTTCACAAGGAAATGCCTGTTACTTAGGTATGATTTTAGGATTTGGTAATGGTGATGAGGAAGGTTCATTTTCAGTTTATAGCATAGGCCGGCATGCCAGACTTTGTCAAAAGCCTGGCTAATATCGATAAAGGCAGCAGAGCAGTATCTTTTGCCTTCTAGGTCCTTATTTATTTGGTTCACTATCCTATGCACCTGTTCAATGGTACCATGTTTGTTTCTGAATCCAAACTGGTGTTTAGGAATTAGATGTTTTTCTTCTATTATGGGTAAAAGCCTTTTTAATAGCAATTTTTCCAGCACTTTGGATAACAGGGGTAGGAGGCTGATAGGTCTATAAGAAGTTATTTCATTTAAGTTTTTACCGGGTTTGGGTACTAGGATTATTTGTGCAACCTTCCACTCATCAGGAAAGTATTCTAATCTCAAGATGGCGTTAAATATGATTTGAATAAGTTTTAAACATTTGTCAGTTATTTCTTGCAGTACTTTCCCTGTTAATAGATCATATCCGGGAGCTTTCTTTTGATTTATTTCTTTCATAATGACTCTCTTCACTTCCATAAATTTGAAATTCCGTATGGGCAGATCCATTTGAAAGGGTGTTTCTAAAAATGATAATATTTCTTCTTCCTCTTCAGTCCTTTGTTCAGTTTGATGTGGCTTAAATACTTCGGAGAGGTGTTTAGCGAAGGCATTTGATTTCTCTTTGTCATTCCTACACCATGTTCCGTTGATGTCTTTAATTGGTGGCACAGATTGTTGGGGCCTCTTTATTTTCCTGGTTTATTATTAAGGCAGCGGTATGCGATCAGGGCTCTAATAATAGATCAGTAATTTCAAAACTAAATATAAGTAGTGAAAATCCTGTGTTAAATATCGAAAACGGAAATATTTATTGTGTTTACGATGCCCCTCATATTTTAAAAAGTATTAGGAATCAGCTGATGTCACATGATTTTATATTTGATAAACAACTAATATCGTGGAAAGTTATACATGAAACGTATAATTTAGATAAACAAAGCCCTACAGCTAGAGCTTTGCCAAAAATATCGGATATACATATCTCCCCTAACAATTTTCAAAAAATGAAATGTAAATTAGCCTACCAAATTTTCAGTGATTCAGTAGCTGCAATTCGAACGGGGGTGTCAACTGGTCAGTTGCCACCTTCGTATGTTGCAACAGCAACTTTTATAAAATTTATGAATGATCTAGGAGATGCACTGAACAGCTCCAGTTTGTGTGCAAAAAACAGAAACCGCCTGCCGTTTTCTTCAAAAAATAATCATATCCGAACAATATTAGAAAATAGTTTAAAAGCAATTGCAGATCTTGCAACAGTCACAGGTAAAGTTCCTCCCTGTTTTAATGGATTATTGCAAACTATTAGAGCTTGTCTGTTACTGAAAGAAGATTTGGAAACAAATTATAGTGTAGAACAGGGCTGTCCAACTGCAAGTGGCCCAAGGGCCACTTGAAAAAAAAATACGGTTTGGAGGGCCGCATTATAAAATACTTCGTATGCAACTTTATCAGTGAATTTTAATAGGTTTGGTATGCAAAGAAAAAACGCGTTTGTATTGTTATTGTAATTTATTCAAAAAATATCAAATTACAAAAAAATTAGTGGCAAATTTGAGGCTGTTGGTTTTCACTAACTAATGCATCAATAGTAACTTTAATATTAGTTGTTGATAAGCGAAGCACCTGAGTAAGTGACTTATCAGAGAGGGAACATCTATATTTTGACTTTGTAAATTTCATGTTGGAAAAGCTGCTTTCGCAAAGATACGTGCTTCCCAGCATTGAGCCCAGTGTAAGCCCTAACTTTCGCAAGTTGGGGTATCGTTCTTCTGGCAGCAACTTGAAAAAGTCCAATGTAGTTTCAGTTCTTCCTTGGTAAAAAGGATCTGATTGCAAATCACACAATTCCAGTTGAAGGTCTGCTCTGCTTACATTCTCAACTGAAATTGTAAGGAGCTGAGTAAAAACTGTCGCTAAATCGATGTTCGCATTATTCTGCAATTGTGTCAATGTATTTTATGTGAGGTAAATTTGAAACTTCCTCAAAATCCTTCATTTCTTCAAAATGCTCTTTACAACTTGGAAAAAATGAAAAATCATTTTTTTCTAATGAAGACTTGAAGAGCTTAATTTTATTCTTAAATCCATTTATGTGTCCAAATAAGTTGGCAATATTCTACTGTTTTTCTTGTAGCTTCAAATTCAATTCGTTAAGGTGAGATGTCAGGTCTGTTAAAAATACAAGGTCTGCTAAAAATTGTGCATCTACTATTTGATTTTCTAGTTCCGTAGTGTTGGACTTGACTTCATCTTTAAGGAAAATAGGAATCTCCTTGCGTAGAGCGAAGAATCGTTGCAAACAGTTTCCGGCGCTTAACCAAGTCCCCATATGTAGCCTCTACTTCGGCTAAAAAATCACGAAACTTTCTGTGAGTCAAAGCACGATTGCCCCCTCTAATAATATTAGTTATTTTAACAACCATTTTCATGACATTCATTTGACGTAAGGATTTTCCACATAGGGCCTCTTGGTGAACAATACAGTGTATCACAGGACAGATGATGTTGTTTTGTTTCAAGAGTCCTACAAATCCAATTTCAGTTCCTATCATAGCTCCGGCTCCATCAGTGACAATACAGGAACATTTATCGAATCCCCCGTAGTCTGACACCACCTTATTTACAGCTTCAAAAATATCCGTACCCTTGGTTGTACCATGGAGAGGAATAAGATCAAGCATCTCCTCTGCTACACTGAAGTCGTTTTGAATAGTTCGGATAAAAGTTACAAGCTGGCTAATGTCGGACAAATCAGTGCTTTCATCCAGGCGTAGCGAAAAATATTAACATTTTTCAACCGTGTCATGCAGTTTTTTGGATACATATTGATTAATATGGTCCACCCGTCTTGCAATTGTTTGATGCGACACTGAGACTGTTTCGAATTTTTCGGCAATTTTTGTTTCATTGAATTGTTTTGCCATTTTGATTGCACAGTTTTTAATAAGTAGTCCATCACTAAAAGGTTTTTTCGCTTTGACAATTTCCAGCGCTACTTCGTAAGAAGCGGCAATACTGCACTTGTTATCAGTGTCAGATTTTTTAAAAAATTTGTTGTTTTAATTTTTTCTTATAATCCGTAATGATACCTAGCCTTTCTTGACTCCCCTGTATATTGCTGAAACGTTTTCTCGTGTAACGTAGTGTAATGTCGTTTCATATTATATTCTTTGGGAACCGATAGTACTTGCATACAAACAATGCACTGAGGTTTATTATTGTTGTTTGTGATTAAATAGTCTGATTCCCAACGGTCATTATAAACTCGATGTTCGTTCGTTATTTTTCTTTTCTGCGAAGACATATTTCACCGAGTATTTCACTTAAAAAGGCTTTAGAATGGGTGCGTAACGCACACTAGAACAATTATTAACTAACTCTGCCCGTCCCGCTTGACTCAACCTTGTTATATACGTGCGCGTGGCTTCTCGAATATTCGAGGGTGATCGAGCAAGATCGGTCCGATTTCCAGTAACTTTCCTGCGACCTTCTATCCGTCGCCAGTGGCGTCACACGTGTTTTTATTTGTATTTTATCGTTAATGTAAAAATTTTGCATATTTCGTATTTGAGGGTAATTTATACTTTTTGCGGCCCGCGGCCCAAAGTGAGGTCGTGGGCCGCATGCGGCCCGCGGGCCTCATGTTGGACAGCCCTGGTGTAGAATATTTATTAACACGGCGCCTAACTCAGGATGCCTTGGAAAATACGTTTGCAATATTTCGGCAAAAGGGCGGTGTTAGTAGTAACCCGACAGCTAAATATTTTAGACTTTCTTTCAGGCATTTGTTTTGTGCAAACTTAAAAAAAATACAGCTCGATCAAACTGCGAAGACGACCAGGGTGAAGCATCGCATACCAGGCGGTATGAAGAAAATAAAGCGTATGATACACAAAATTTAATAGAAAAAAATGTTGATAACTTCACGTTAGAGGACTGTTCGGTAAAATACACAGCGGGATTTATACTACGAGAATGTTTATATACATAGATATAAGTGGTTCCCCTACAAATCTAGAAAATGAACTAATAAAGCAAAAGACTTATCGCACCGTTGATATGTAATTTTCGGAAAATTGTGTCCTCCAAATAATATAACAAATGATGTTGTAAAACTTACTTTGAAAATATTTTGTAAGGGTAGTAAGTACTACCTCAAGATTAAAAGCAACTTAAATGTACTCTGTACTTTATATGATTTATGTGTCGATAATGTCAACCAGGCGATTCCCACGTTTTTAACCATCAATTCCCCTTGTAAAGAGCACAGACAATTTATTATTCGGTACACATTGTTGGTACGACTTCAAAAGCAAACAACATGGAAATCAAAATTATTAAGAATTTGTAAAAATAGGTTAAGTTCTTCTTCTTCTTCTAAAATACCTACGTAAATTATCGCATAATTAATTTATATCTACTTGTGTGTAATATAAGTGTGTAATATAAGTTAATTTGTTGACAACCTTGTTTTAAATACATTTCATTATTTCATTATATTTTGCTTGCACTGCTTCAACTATTAGGTAAGTTATTTCAAATACTTTTAAGTTGCTACAATGAGTAAATGCATCTCGACCCAGCGAACCCAGCTCTTAATCCCTCTACCTGGTTTCGAGTTGTCCAGCTAAATGCTGCTTATTACCAAATACTATAGTAAAGTATTTGTTATTACTACTTAGTTTCTGTACAATATTCACTTTGCTCATGCTACATTTTAGCAGTTGCGCCACCTGCAGCCAATGTCCGTTATGATTATTACTGATACCAGCCTTCCGTAACAATCAGACGTCTAAGTGTTTATTTGCCTATGGTATTGTTCAGCTTCTAAATGGAAATTTATAAATTCAACATGAAAGAGTCTATATTTAATTAATTATTTATTACTAACAACGAACATATGTACATTAAATAAACGTCACAATTCACGACCTAATTTAAAATAATGTAGGTACAAAGCAAATTATTCACTGTCCGAATCTTCTTGTAAATTTATAACTATTTTATTTACAATAGAAAGTGGCATAAACTCCTTTTCAATTTTTTTTACATGCTCAACGCAATTTTTCCGGTTATTTGCTTGAATTTCGTCTACTGCATCTCTTACATATCCTACAACGACAACATTGGAATTTGGTGATTTGTTTAATGGTTTTATTCTACTTTTCAACTGTGCCCATATTAATAAGTCGGATTTAGGATGCTATAATAGGGTGGCAATCGAAGCCGCGTTCATTGGCGGTTTCATCAATGAAATATGTTTTTGTTAATGGAACTTCTTTAAGTATTGGAAGCAAATCTTTCTTTTGTAAACCTTTCCAGGACTGGCACATACCTTAACCTTAAGAAGTCTATGATAGACTGTTTTGTTGATGACGTGTTTGGGTTTTTTTATTGTCTGGTGGGAGTGATAACTGGCATTATCAATGACTATTACAGTTTTTGGTTGCAGATTCAGTGATATCAACCTAAATTTAGTGACACAATTTCTCGGTTCGGCTCGAAATAGCTGGACGGGGATTGGCCCGATGTCCAGGCAAATGGAGGATAGTGATAGTTTCAAATCAACAATATTTCATCTTTACCTACGATTTGTGGCACGGATCAGAATCTTACTGGCAAAGTGCTATAGGTACCACTAGGAACAACTTTCCAAATTGTTGGTCAATTGAAGATCCAATAAGTATTTGTACTTTGCACTATTCATCATTTCCTCGATTGGCAAGATAGTTTCTGATCTCAAATAAAAATAACAGCCCCAGAACAAATGTAGAAAATGTTTGATTGTATGGTGAAGATGAGCCTCTGTGAGGTTTTCATTGTTGGATTTCAGACGTACTGTGACCGCTGCTTCTGCACTAAATCGTAGGTCATTTGAAAACAATAACTGCCCCCCAATCATCTGCAGTCCAACTATCACAGTTTTTCAACCACAAAAACATCTCCATCATTCGAGCAGTTAGCAGTTGCTCTGTGGGATTGTCTTTCTTCCAGATTCAATGGGCCTTTTTCACATTTCAAAGCATGAACTGTGACTCAAACCGTTGTTTCCCCAAGATCAGTTGTAATATAAGTACTTTATTAAAAACGGTTTTCATTTCTCGCATTGTGTCCCTTTTCGTTCACATTTTCTTCTTCTCTACAGTTCAAGTTCTTCAATTTCCTTTTTTTACTTTTGAACTTCATTTATTGCCCCAACCAATTTCGCGGAAGTAACGCGGTATTTCAGTGCTACGGTCAAGTTAAGACTATAAATCGGTAATAAAGCCGGTAGTGCTTTTTGGTAGCGAGTTGTAGGTTTTAACACGGGAAAACCAAAGGAAGTAAGAAGTGTGGGAGTGAAGGAGTCAAGGAGGGAGGCACAGGGAGACGAAGATACAATGCAGAATTGATGGAAATATACAGAGAACTAAGTATAGTGAACTTTGCCAAACGCAGAAGATTAAGGTGGTTGGGCCACATAGTAAGGCTAAACGAGGGTCAGATGACAAGGCGTATGTTCCATGAACAGTTAGCAGGTAATAACAGGAAAGGAAGACCCGAGAGAACGTGGTGGGAAGATGTCCTGAACTAGGGAGCTCTCCCTTAGGGACTGGGAATTATGTGCTAAAAACAACAAAAAAGTGGAAGGAAATAATTCAAGCCATAGGCCTTCAGGTCTGAAGTGCTGGACGTACATACACACATACTCCTGAACTTTAGCTGCTAAATGTGTTGGTGCACCATCAAATTGTAACTATAAATTTGTCAATTTATTCAACAGCAAGTTTTCTAATTGCTCATCTAAATTTCATCATCATCATCATCATCTGACATGGAGCCGACTCGAGGGTCAATCCTGGATACGCCAGGCCCACCCCATGCCAGTAGGTGGGTAGGAATTTACGGGATATGGTGGGATCGGGTGGGGAATTGCACAACGTTAGCATGTGCAATGTGCAATGCATACCGCAAGACACTGCTGCTGCAACACCAGGTAGTTAGTAAGCTACGCATCAATGGGGTTATTGAGTACGTAGCCGAAACCGTTATGCGATTATGCGTTTGAGCATAATAAACTTTGGTTTCAAAGTTTCACGTTGTTCTTATGTCACATCATTCTATTATTCTAAGGTTACTGATTGCACATTTCTTAGTTTCCTAATAACTAATAACCTACTTAAAATTTACTCCCAAACTTATTTAAACTGCCCGTTATGCGATTATGCATTTGGACCCAATAAACTTTGGTATCGAAGGTTCACAGTGTTCTTATTTAACATCTATGTAGTGTTCTAAGGTTACTGAAGGTTCACATTGTTCTTATTTCACATCCATGTATTGTTCCAAGGTTTTAGTTGGAGCTTCGAGTCTGGGTTGTACTTCCGCCTTTTCCCTACCCATCCCCTCTGCAGTTGACCGCTAGATATCCATCGTTTTCTTTCCCACTGGTGCACATTTCGTTTCTTCTCCTTTGTTTTCCCCTTCCTCACTCTCTTCTTCTTCTTCCCCGTTAGCCTGTTCTTCTTCAGTCGATTCTTGATCGGCTTCTTCCATTAGTGCGGAGATTCTTCTTGCCTCTCTTTGTATATCCTCTGTTCTTCGTGCTCATTCCTCCCATGCCGGTGTTTTGGATATCCCTCTCCAATGACGTATTCCACGTGTAGCATGGTCTTTCGAACTTCTTTTCTTCTGTTTGCGTGGCATACGCTTGCTGTAGAGGATGGTTGGCAGGTCTTCTTAGGATATGTGCCCAGTATTCGATTCTTGAGGTGGTGAGCAGTTTTGTTGTTGTTTTCCCTTCTAGAATTTGTGAATCTTGTGCCGTCGAATTGTTTTCTTCCCCTGTGGTTAGTTGAAATAGTTTGTGAATTTTTTTTCCATCCTTCGGAGTGCCATTTGGCTTTTGTGATTTATTCCGTTTGGTAGTTTGTGTTGTTCCTCTCCTGCGATCTTTCGCACTGTCAGTTTGTGTCCGTCCGCAAATACTGCTTCCCTTTCCAAGGCCGGTGTTGTGCCTTCTCCTTTGGAGAATTGCCGCTGGCTTTCTGTTGTGTAGTCTGCCGTGTGTATGTTTTTCTCCCCTTCTCTAATTACCAGTTCCACTTGACCCCCACCCGTGATGTTAGACCTAAATTACCCCTAAACTACTCTTAACATACTCTACTTGCCGCTAACTGTGAACAAAATTTTTCCTAATCGCAATAAAGCTATAGTTGTCCCTACTATATCCTGCTATACTGTTAAATGTGAAATATTCTGAATTTTTCTTTAACCTCGATTGTTAACTTATCTTTTATGGGCCCCGTTTCCAGTTTTAACTACTCAAAACCACACTAAACGCGGCTTTTGCGGGCTCTAACTTGGCTCACCCGGATCCACGCTCCAAATTAAATTAAGGGAGATTAATTTAGATGAAATTAAAAGAAATTATAGTTTCAGATCGCTCTTCCCTCACCTGTAGAAGTTACAGATACCGAGACCTAAATTTGTCCCACTTGGCCCACTCGGGACTACACACTTAAATAAATTGCAGTAACTTAAATTGCATTAAAATACCGCAGATTAAATTTTGCCAGTCGTTCATTAATTTAGTAGTTGCATTCCTTTGACCTAAATCATCCCCAATTTACTCTGCTTTGTAACCGAATGTGAGATATTTCTAATTTTAGGCTTCTGCCTCCATTGTTAGATTGTCCCAAGTTGACCCCCTAATTAGCTTTCCAGCCAGACAGCAAAATACTAAACGCGACCACCTTTTTTCCTTCAGGAGCGAGTCCCCTGATTGAAGCCGCGCCCGACCGACTGCCTGTTGTCGCCGAGAAATATTTTTAGGGCAGTTTGTAAAGGTCTCTACCTGCTTCCTAATCTTGTTGTTTGTACCCGAAATGTGCCCTTTGATCCCTACCCGCTCGTACAGTCTTGCATCTATTTGCTACGTAACGCCCCTGTTTTAATTTTTATTTATAATTTTACCTTATTTTATTGGCTACAGATACTACCAAAAACTACAAGACTATTTAAGCCTTCCACTTAGCTTGTTACTGCGTTTCCCGCTTTTCCATCGTCCTGTTGTTTTCCTTGTCGGTCGCGTATCTTTTACCTTTGATCGACCGTCAGGTAAAGCCGGCCTCCTAGATTCGTACACACACCCACTGGCAACCGACAGTTTTCACCCAAAACTAAACACTTTTTTAAAGTCTCGCTAAGTAATCTTTTTCGAGAGCTCCTAAAACACGTCCGTACGCGGCCGTGTCCGCAACGCCTCTCCCTAATTGCTCATCTAAATTTTCATTTAAAAATTGCAATAGTCATTACCTCGAACTATGTTTCGAAGTAAAATTGGTCTTAATACCAAATTATTCAAAATACCGGCCCAAACATTAATTGAAAATCTACGTTGACGTCTTCCAGTATGGGTTTTCAGCTGCCCAATAATGGATGATGTGAATATTATCATATCTGTTTTTCCTAAAACGACACACCGTCCAGAGAATGTTTAAAATAAAATTTCGATCACGATCACTGTGGTTCATTAGCCACATTCCAAACCTTTGGCAATCTTCTGATAAAGGATGTAGTCCTACTATTCTAGAGACCTGACAATGCTTTACTCCAAATACTTTCAATTGACCTGGTGCTGCAGCTACGCCTAGAGTGCAACAGAATTTAAAATCGTTTCCTCCATTTCCACTATTCAAGTCTATCTGCATCAGTTCTTAGTGGAGATAAACTATCAGTTGTTCGCACTCTACTGGCAAGTTTAAAATGTTTTTGCGAGTTGGATGCCTTCGATGAGGATCTAGCATTCATATCCTCACGCCCAAAGATTATATGTATGTCAGCGTATTCTTCGAAAGTACATTTTATCATCAACGACAAAGAACAGTTACTTAAAATTCATTTTTTTTTACTTCTGTCGTACTTATAAACTGCAAAATTTTTAGATATTTACGATTTTTGTTTGTGGAATGAAAAAACCTCATTAAGCAGTGTCGTCAAGAGCAGTTACAATTTTTCGTCGGAAATCTTTATTTATTTAATGCTAATTTTAAGTCGATATTAATTACGTATTCATGTTTCCGGTCAATGTAGTAATTAAAGCAAAAAATTTGATATTTACTCATAATAAAAAAAATGAAAGCCAATTTTCAGGGATTATTTCTACATTACATTAACAGCTATATAATTTCTGTTTGCATTTTTATGGTCATGTTTAAGTTTACTTTGACTGCTTTTTCTGGGGGATAGAAATTTTGAAAAACTGGATATATGTACCCCGTCTCTAAAAGGTCTGTACAAGACACTACCACATAATCTAAAAACTAAAATAAGACGATTTAAGCAAACTTACCTCATCCAAAAGTCAAGGCGCTATCGAGCATCAATGATCAAATATTTCTATTTTTTTCTTCTTCTTCATACTCCTTTTGCCCTTTGGTTTTAGCAAATAAATTTGGGATTTGAACTTGTACTGGCAAAAGGTATTTTTTGACATAATGTTTTTGCTCGTGGGCGTTACGAACGTGGACAAAAGTTGATCATTCACTTGCAAAGAAAGTCATATCTTTTAAGAGTTTGGCTAATACCTTTAAAACTTTTTTTACAGAAGGATATTCTTATTTCAAACATTTCTTTTTTATCGTTCGATTCGTTATCTGCCATAGTTTACGTAGAAAATAATAATTACACAATTATATTCACGGAAAGTATCCAATTACTCATACTATTTAGTATGACAAGTTTTGTTTTTTATTAATTACAATATTTTTACAGAAAACGCAAAAAAAACTACAATATTTTTTTACCAAAATAGAATATACCATACAAAAAATATTATTAGTAGGTACTGATAAAAGCAACAATGTAATTCACACTTCAAAATTTCCTTTGAGCATACCTAAATGGTTTAGGTTTGCATTTGAAACACACCTTTCCGTCCAGATTTGCTGTACAATTAACCCTCAGGCCATGTCCACATGCCGGAAAATATTTGGTAACCTAAATAAAAATGATTTTTAACTATCAAGAACGCTGCATTATTATTTTATCTTTAGAAAAAAAAAGCAGTCATAAATGACACCACAGATAAAATTATTACTTCAACTACACTTACTTCTCTGTATGAAATTTGAAAAGTCTACTATTATAAACGGTAGGCTTTCAACTAATTGATTAAATTATAGAAGCAAATATCTGAATTTGCGTGTTTTTTAACTGGATATCTTAATTTTATTATTTTGACTTTGTATTCCTTATACAAGGATGGCCATAATGAAGTACCTGATTTAAAGTGGCCGCCATTTATAATATAATGATACAAAAACAAAAGTTTGGTTTGGACAATTATTTAGATGGTTATGCCTAATATCAATAAAAGATGAGTTCGGTCGAATTCCCTCATTTTAAGACATTTTACATAACTGGAGTCAAGACATCTGCCGCTATGTCTCCCATTTCTCGACAGATGTTGTCTTTCAGCTGCTGCAAGTTCTGAAAGTAAAGGCGAAAAACTTTTCTTTGAGGCAGCCCCATTAAAAAAAAACCAAATCGAGAAATCGAACATGCGAAAAACAGGTTCTTCAACATGATCAGCCTGTCTACAAGAGTGCGTCGTCGCACTCGCACCGTCCGCTTGCAACCACATATCCCAGTTATTCTAATTAGGGTGACAGAAAGTTCTCCAGCATCGTTCTATAGCGCTCGTCGTGGTCACTAACAGCAGTGCCTTCATCGCCCTCAAAAAAAAGCAAATTATACTTTGCTCAAAAACTAAAGTTGGAGTCGGGCGACGTGGATGATTTTGGTGAAAAATTCGCTGCGTCAAAATAAACGATCCATTGTTTTTAAAGCACCCCAATCCTAACTGAAGAACTCTGTAAAAATCGGCGAGAATAGTTTTAAGGGGGTGTCTTTTACCATGCAAGTCTTCAAGATGTTACATAATATAGCAACACAAAATAATACAATATATAATGCGGGCGCCGGGGCAAATGCGACCAGTAGCCAAAGGGTTAAGAAAACATTGTATTATTTTGTGTTGTTGCTATGTTACCTAATATCCTGAACACTTGAAATTTTTGTTTATTATTTCCTATACTCATCAGAAACTTCATAACGCCGTTTCCCAAAAATGAATTGACAAAATTACGCAAAATTTTCAGATTATATAAAAAAAAACAGAAAACCTTTCAAATGAAGTATCACTCGACATCCCTTTTTCTTCTTCACTTCAAGGATTAAGCTAAATAGCCTGTTCCGGCAACCATCTTTAGCTCGGTCTTCCTCTCGGTCGTATGTTCTTGCTGCTTGCGGTAATCGTTCTTCTGGCATCCTTAGTAAATTTTCACACCAGTTAACTTTGTTTTCGGTGATTTTTCTCTTAAATTGTATATTTGAAGTTCTGCCCTTATTTCTTCGTTTCTAAGCATATCCAATCTGGTACACCCTTTTGTTGCTCTTAAAAACTTCATTTCACTAGCTTGAATTTTAGATTCATCTCGTTTTGTTGTCTAACTCTCACTGCCATAAACTAGTTTGAGCACTGCTATTGTTTTATACAATTTGAGTCTGGTGTCAATTCGTGTTTTATGTTTTAGGTGCCTGTGAATAGTTCCGCATATTCTTCTGAATTTAGTTAATTTGTTGTCTATATCATTGTCTTTGTCAAATGATATGTCACAACCGAGGTGGTTGTAGTGCATATTTGCTCTAAAGTGTAATTGTTTACTACAACTTTCGTTCTTATTGGGTGCTTTCCCAAAAATGCCATTGTTTTTGTTCTTCTGACGGATATTTTTGCACCATGCACATATGTTATTTAGGTGGTACACTGATCTTTTTTTATCTTCACTATCCTGGATTATTATCATGTCGTCCGTATAGAATATAACATTTACATTTGTGTCATTCTGCAGTTGTATTCCTGGATCTGCGTTACACTTCTATTGTCGAACAATGTCGTCTACGTATATATTATATATTGACGGTGAAATACAACACCATGGATATATCAATACCAATAAAGGAGTAAGCTTTATTAGTATTGTGGCTACGCGTGCGAAAGACGCGCGTTAAACTTTCTTCGGCAAAACTTTAACACCGGATACGGAACAATATAATTCCTGGAAGGACGTCGACACTTAGCCGGCGCCTCGGGGCTGTGGCCGGTAGTTTCAAGATATGGGGAAAAAGCGTGAGAACAGAAAAACTGCCCCCGCGCCACGATGGTGGATTTGAATATAAGGGTTCCAACAACGGTCCAGAGGGATTAGTCTTCCGGCGTAGTTGCTCGCGTTAGCAATGTTTATAGTTACCATTATTATGTATTTCGTTAGGTTTGTTCACTTATTATTTATTCCGTATAATAAATTGTTATCAAAATATTAACTTGTTAATATTGAAAAGGCCCACGTACGCGTACCAATTACAAACTATGTGCAGTGAACAATTCCCCAATAAACACTTATGGATTTATAGTTTTATGTTTAGATTTTAAGTTACGTAGGACGTTTTCGTGGAGATTTGTGATAGCGGATGTGAGTAAACCCATTATCGAGGCAGACTTTTTAAGCCACTATGGATTGCTTGTTGATATACGTAACCACAGACTTTCAGAAAATGTTACGTCATTATCAGTTGTGGGTGAAGTGCGCGAGTGCAAGTCCTACGGATTTAGAACAATTTCAGGTGATTCCATCTATCACAACTTAATTTCTGAATTTCCGGATACCGCGCCACCTTCTTCAAATCCCAAGCAGGTCAAACACAACACGACACACACTATCACAACTTCTTCAGTAACCTGCAGGCCCAGACGTTTACCTGCGGACCGCTTACGCGCCGGCAAGAAGGAAGTCGATTTCATGCTCCAACAGGAAATTGCTCGCCCATCAAAGAGTAATTGGTCCGCTCCACTTCATTTAGCCCCCTAGAAAAACAACGAATAGAGACCCTACGGCGATTACCGTGGTTAAATTCCAGAACGATCCCCGATTGCTATCCGGTCCCACATATCGAAGATTTCTCACACAATCTCTTCGGATGTAAAAGTTTCTCCACAATCGATCTGGTAAGAACTTACAATCAAATTCCAGTCAACCCAGAGGATGTCCACAAAACTGCAATTACAACTCCCTTCGGCTTGGTTGAATTCCCATACATGTCGTTTGGATTACGTAATGCAACTCAGACATTCCAACGTTTTTTAGAAGAAGTACTCCGCGGATTAGATTTTTGCTACGCATATATCGATGATATATTAGTAGTGTCAAAGTCCGAAGAACAACACCGTAATCATCTCCGTCAAGTTTTTAGCAGATTGGACCAGTACGGTGTGCTAATTGACCCAGCTAAATGCGTATTTGGGAAATCGGAAGTTACTTTCCGTGGGTACACCATCTCCGAAGCCGGAAGTAAACCACCACCTGACCGCGTCGCTGCAATACAAGATGCAAACAAACCCACAACCGTAAAGCAGTTACGTCGTTTCCTGGGCATGGTAAATTTTTATCGTTGTTACATCCGGAATGCCGCTGAAATTCAAGCACCAATAACCCAATTTCTGAAAGGTCTTAAACTAAAAGATAAAGAACCAATTTCCAGCAACCAGCACTTCTAAGTCACCCTTCACTTTCTGCACCGATCTCCGTCATGGTTGACGCATCCGGCATGGCCTTAGGTGGGGTCCTCCAACAGGAAGTTGACAATTCTTGGCAACCACCGGCATTTTTCACCAAGAAACTCACTCCAGCTCAACAAAATTACAGCGCGCATGATCGCGAACTTTTAGCCGCATACGCCGCTGTTAAACGTTTCCGGTACTTTTTAGAAGGCCGGCATTTCATTCGGTTTACAGATCATAAACCGCTAACCTACGCCTTCCAGCAAAAGCCTGAACGATGTTCACCGAGACAATTCCGCCACCTGGACTTCATCGGATAGTTTACGACTGACATCCGTCACGTAGCTGGCACCGACAACATCCCAGCGGATAACTTATCTCGCCTTGACATTGTTGCAGATATCAGTTTTTAGGACCAGGTCCTATAGACTACCAAGCCTTGGAGAAATCTCAAAACAACGATCCAGAGCTGCATACTTTCCTAGGGGCAAACGCGGTGCTGCAATTAAAGAAGGTGTACTTCCCGCAGCAGCAAGTCAGTATCTATTGCGACACGTCCACCGACTCGCTTCGCCAGTTTGTGACAACACCTTTCAGACGGGCAGTATACAACGCCGTCCACAATTTGGCACATTCCGGAATAAAGGCAACCACAAAGCTCGTCTCATCCCGTTTCGTATGTCCAGCTATGAACTGGACTGTACGACGTGGAGTCGCCAATGCATACAGCGTCAACGTGCTAAAATTTGTCGGCACATATCTTCACCCACAGGAACGTTTCAGCCGCCTTCCTCTAGGTTTGAACACGTTCACCTCGACATAGTAGCCCACTGCCTATTTCAAAAGGTAACGCCGACTGTTTAACCTGCGTGGACCGTTTCACAAGATGGCCGGAAGCAATTCCTATTCCGGATATCACTGCTGAAACAGTAGCCTTTGCCTTCCATGCGAATTGGATCGCCAGATTTGGAATACCCCTCCGGTTAACTACTACTACAGACTGCGGAAGACGATTCCTGTCTCACCTGTTTCAGGCCTTTGCAGTATTAACCGGAACAAAGCACATCCGGACTTCCGCCTACCATCCGGCAGCCAACGGTTTGGTTGAACGTTTTCACCACCAGCTAAAAGCAGCAATTAAATGCCATAGCAACACAGGGTGGACCGAAACATTGCGAACAGTACTTCTTGGAATTCGTGTCGCAATTAAGGAAGACCTGGACGCCACGGCAGCAGAAATGGTTTATAGAGAGACCATTCGGATACCAGGAGAATTTTTCACACCAACAACGGCAGAAAACGTTCCCGACTTCATCACCAGGTTACGTAACCATTTCAGCTCAGTCAGACCCACGCCCACACAGCACCACGACACGCGTAAAACGTTTATCTTCAAAGATTTAGGCACGTGTTGGCATGTTTTTGTTCGTCACGAAGCTGTTCGTAAGCCATTGCAATCACCATACGACGGTCCCTACAAGGTCCTCGTACGCAACGACAAAACATATACGCTCAACATCAGAGGCAAAGAAGTCACTGTGTATATAGACAGATTAAAACCAGCGTGTATCGCCACTGACGACTCAGCCTTCTCACCTGGGAACTTTCATCACGAACGACGCCAACAACGCCATCAACATCAGCCTCAACTGGTAGCCCTCTGGAAATCCGAACACATCCACAGGCTACAACCACCAGGTCCGGCCGTTGTGTACGCTTCCCGGACTACTTCCGAACCGGAACCTAACATCGTGACATCATCACTAGCAACGGGGTGATGTGCTACGCGTGCGAAAGGCGCACCTTAAACTTTCCCAGATCTTTGGCAAAACTTTAACACCGGATACGGAACAATACAATTCCTGGAAGGACGTCGGCACTTAGCCGGCGCCTCGGGGCTGTGGCTGGTAGTTACAAGATCTGGGGAAAAAGCGGGAGAACTGAAAAACTGCCCCCGCGCCACAATGGTGGACTTGAATATAAGGGTTCCAACAACGATCCAGGGGATTGGTCTTCCGGCATAATTACTCGCGTTGGCAATGTTTATAGTTATCACTATTATGTGTTTTGTTATGTGTATGTTCACTTGTTATTTATTCCGTATAATAAATTGTTATCAAAATATTAACTTATTAATATTGTGGTATAAACAACCAAAATATTGATATCTTGAGATGTTTTACCTTCTAATTCTCAATTGATGGTAGTGGCTTGTTATAAACTTCTTATAGCTTGCTTCTTTCCATTATTTCCCAGAGCTTATATCTGTTTACGTTATAAAATGCCTTTTCAAGATCTGTGAAGGCCATGTGGTTCCAAATTGTGTTCTCTTCTTTTCTCTATTATCTGTTTCATCGTAAAAACTGCATCAGTGCAGGAGCGACCCTTTCTAAATCCCATTTGTTTCTCTAAAAGTAGGTTATCTCGTATAATTCTTAGCTTTCGGTTTAGTATTGCGGCATATAGTTTATACATAGAGTTTAGCAAGCTTATCCCTCTCTAATTATCAGTTTTGATTTGCTCTCCTTTCTTGAATAGTGAAATAAGTTTTGATTTTAAACAGTTGTTTGCAATAGTTCTTTGTTTCCAACACATATTAAACATGTGTAGCATTCTTAGTTGTAACAATAGTACCTCCATATTTCAGAAGTTCCATACTTATACCATCAGGACATGCTGCTTTCCTGTTCTTCATCTTTTTCATAGTTTCTACAATTTAATGCATTTCTATATTGTCTATTGAGGATTCTTCTGTATGTGTTATTCTATCCTTAGGATTCTCGGCCGGTATATCTTCATCAAACCAGAGCGTTTCATAATGTTTTATCCATTGTTCTTTTTCTATTTGGCAAACTCTCGCGTGTTCTCAAGCGTCTTGATTTAGCTTTTTCATAACTTTATATGCAATGTTCTACCGTCCATGAATATCATTTAAGATAGTGCTTATGAATGCCCATGCCCATGATTGTTGATGTACCTGATGTACCACTCGACATCCCTTGTCATCTAAAATCTATCAGTCAGTCTGTTCTGATATAACCATAGCACTGCTTCGTTCTGCATCAGATGAACTACCTGTTCAGAAAGAGGTTTTGGTGGGGACTTATGTTTCTTCCACTTGCTTAGAATTACTAATTTTAAAACTAATACGAAAATGGTTCATCAATTATTGTTCATAACATAGAAGACATTGGCCGACAAATGAATAATTTTTGCTAGAAACATCAGTTACTCACATTAATACATGCCAAGTTGCAGGTGCCTACCTCGTTGTTTATAAAAGTTACATTTAATATTAATGTGGTGCTGGTGATTTTGTTGAAATGGAAAAACATGGAGATAAGGGCTGTGATAAAATACCCCTTTTAAGAAGGGTTCAACACCACACGAAATTTATAATGTTCGGAGTGTTGAACGATTCTATCCCGCCATTCAAGTAATTAATAATCGGTGCCGGATTTTCAAATTAGGAAGGAAGTCGTATCAACCTGCACTACCAAAAACTGTTCTCATTCAGGAAAATATTGATTTGGTCTATGATATGGTATTGAGTGATCGGAAAATTACGGTCAAATATATTGTTGAGACATGTAGCTTTTCCGTTGGAAGTGTTGAGAAAATTTTGTACGAGGAATTGGGTCTGAAAAAAGGCTGCCCACGATGGATTCCGAAAATGTTACACCTGATGAAAAATGGGCCAGATTTCTTACTGCTGTGAACAATTTGAGATTTATGGACGGATTTGAATGGATTTTTGGAAACATTTGTAGCTGTAGATAAAATCTTGGTTCATCACTTTGATCCAACGTCAAAACGGCAGAGTATGGCGGCATCGAGATTCCCCACCTATTCGAAAGTTCCGTGTGACTTCATCGGTCACAAAGATAATGGCAACAGTGTTCTAGGATTCTAAGGAAATTCCTCTTGTTCATTATTTACCACGTGGTCACACAATAATGGGAGACTATTACGCAAAACTCATACCAAAAATGCGTGAAGCTATAAAGTTATACCAGGTGTGTTAATTTTTTACGGGATTATGTTGAGAAATAAAGTTGTTTCAAATGTCTAAGTCGTTTGCTTCTATATCAAGGACAATAAATGATGCATCACCCTCGTGTACAGTGGTCTGAGCCTATTTCGTTTCATCTGAAAACATGTGAATCCATGACAAAAATGGCAGTTTTGTCGTTTACGATAATGCAATGGGCATGGGCTTCCTATGTGTATTCTATTTTGTAAGAGTGTGTTCGATATTTTAAGCGTGTTAATGGCACAAAATGTTCTTAAGCAACACCCGTTTTCGTTTACGTGAGGTTCTCCTCCTGTTCCAACAATATTCGGTATTGATCGACTACCAACTCATGCATTTACATCTCCATATGGTGGGAGGTAGTCATTTTTATTTAAATGATTTATTTTGCGTGGGGTTCGTCATCATTTTTTTTCTCCATCGACTGCCCTTCCATCATTTGCTGCATATACACCTACTATCGATATATAACCCCATTCAATTTTTAATCTTGCTACTACTATTCTTTCATTGATATACATATAACGTTTTAATTTGCATTTTCCACTTTTGATTGATCATTACACCAATACAAGTTTTTGTACTTTTATGCTGATTAACAGCACTAGATTTTTTTTAAGTAGTATCTATTTGCAATCTACTCTGGCGTTTAGAAGGCTTGATAGAAGAATCCATCCATCGATGGTACTCCTGTAGTACTCCTTCCACTTAGGATGCTGTTAGCAGATCACGCGACCATCTTCTATTTAAGCGTCTTACAGGTAAGTGGTCGCTGGATAATTGCTGGACTAGTTCATTGCTGTGTGCCTGGAGGTTCCGATGGTTGTTCTCTGCAAATCTCCGGATTTCGTCGACTACGAATGGAATACCGAGATCTTCGTGTATCGTCAGATTGGAAACGTACCAAGGCGCATTCACCAGGGCGCGGAGTGTTTTAGATTGAAATTGTTGGATGATTTTTATTCGTGTTGGCTTGGCGCATCTCTACAGCTGTACATCGTAAGTCCAGATAGGCTTCAGCATTGTTTTGTACAGTAACAGTTTGTTGCTTAAGGATAGTTTGGACTTTCTTTCGATAAGCCAATACATTGTGCGGAGTTTAAGATTTAAGTGCTGGCGTTTGGTTTTGCTGCCACGTGAGCCGTTGATTCAGGTGTAGTCTCAAGTATTTGGTTTCCGTCTTCACGGGTATAGATGTGTTGTTAATACTGACCGGCGGACAGACACTAAATCGCATGGTCAATGTTACTTGGACGGATTTAGATTAGTTTATTTTAATACGCCATTTACCCAGCCATTCGGAGATCCGGTTTGGATGATGTTGGAGATTTTCGGAAGCAATTATAGGATTTTCATAAATGGATATGATGGCTGTATCATCAGCAAAAGTGGAGATAATTGTGTTGTCGGTTTCTGGCAGGTTAGCAGTATATATGAGGTAAAGGAGAGGTCCTAAGACACTGACCTTTGGAACGCCGCATTTAATAGAGTAGTATAAGGATAACTCGTTGACCTTGACTGAGAAATAGCGGTCTGTTAGGTAGGATTTAAGGAGTAAGTAGTAGTAGCTTGGGAGTAGTTGTTTAAGTTTGTAGAGCAGCCCAGAGTGCCACAATCTGTCGAATGCCTGGGAAACATCCAGGAATACCGCCGTGCAGAACTCTGTATCTTCAAGGCTCTTCGATATATGGTTCACTATCCTGTGCGTCTGTTGAGGCTTAGGAACTACGATTTTTTTAGACCTTTAGATCCTATTTGTTTCCGTTATGATGGCAATATCAATGCTTCTTCTTGCCAATTCGCTTTTTAATCCCGAATCTCTTATATTTGTCCCTCTGACGTTCCATATGGCCACTTTTATGTAATCCCACCAATCGTTTGCCCTTCGTTTCACGTTGGTCGTCATCTACAAATCCGCCCTTAATGTACGTTTCGAGGCAGTGTTTAAGCTTTGGCGTAAGGTAAAGTATCAACTAGGTACGTTACCGACCTAACGATACTAGGCTTTTCGGCCTATTTTGGTCTGATCTGGTCTGGTACCTTTAGCGTCTTTCGAAGTAATCTCCCTCGACTTCCACGCAGCGTTGACATCGGCGATACAAGCCGAGGAAAGCCTGCTTAAACTAGTCGCGAGGAAATGCGTTTAGTTCGGCGGTAACATTCCGTTGAATGTCTTCCACGTCGCCAAAGCGCCTTCCCTTGAGTGTCAATTTCAGCTGAGGAAACAGCATGAAGTCCGCTGGGGACAGATCCGGCGAATAGGGAGGATGTTCCAAGTCTGGGACATTTCTTGTCGCCAAACACATCTTCACAATCAAGGCAGAATGCACAGGGGCATCGTCGTGTAAAAGGTGCCACTTGCCGGAGGCTGCCAAATGCGGTCGCACACGTCGAATTCGTTTTAGTAAACGCGTCATGACACCCTTGTAGTACAGGCTAGTGACGGTGACACCCGGTGGCACAAATTCTTTGTGAATGATGCCTTGACTGTCGAAGAAAGTGATCAGCATGGTCTTCACTTTCGATTTTTAGAGACGGAATTTCTTTGGCCTGGGACGTCTTCGATCGCCATTCCATGCTTTATCTCTTGCTTTCTGGATCGTACTAGAAGCACCACGACTCGTCTCCAGTAACAATTGGATCCAGAAAATTTGGTCACTGTTGGCTGTTGCAATGAAGTCGCGGGAGGTGTCCACTCGATGCGCTTTTTGCTCAGCGTTCAAATTGTGCGGAACAAATTTGGCACAGACCTTCCCTTTCTTCAAATCCTTCTCCAAAATGGTTTTAATGCTTTCACGGCTAATTCTCAGCTCCTGCTCCATCATTCTCAGTGTCAGTCGTCGATCAGCAGCCACAAGTTGTCGGACTTTTCCGATCGTTATGGGGTTTCTCGTTGTGATCGGACGATCCGGCTTCTGATCATCGTAAAGGTCCTGCCGACCTTCACGAAATCTGGCAAACCACTCGAAAACGTGAGTACGGGACGTGGCCTCATCGCCGTACACCGTTTTCAACATCTCGAATGTCTCCGTGGCCGTTTTCCCCAATTTGAAACAAAACTTAATGTTCGCTCTCTGCTCCATCTTTGACTTGTGTCACATGTGGCAGCTGCACTAACACGTTCATTCGCATGCACAGCCTACCACGCAAGTGGTATTATATTTGTCCGACCTCATAGCTTAAACAATTAATGAATCTACAAAATTCAACCAAATGTAAAGTCCTAAATTAGCGCAACGACGTCCTTAAAGTTTAAACACGGCACGTAAAACAAAATGATGTATCTTAATAAATATACTTCAAAACTAAATAACCGCCGAAACATTTAGAGTTCGATAATACAGTTGAAGTAGATTAAAATGGTCACTACAAATAGGATAGGCAAAAATGAGCTTCTGCCTTAAATCAATATATGTTGACCCACAACTAACACCATTTACAACAGCTTTTTTTCGTACACCCTGTATAATACATACCTTGTACTTGCAGGTGTAGTCACATATGGGATGGCATTTAGCATAACAAACATGCCCACATGGTTTTATTCTGCCGCAGTAACTCTGTTCACATACATGGTTTTGCCTAAATGTTCTGCAGGTAACTTGTTTTGAATGTCCACACGGTAAGATTTTTTCAATAGGTTCATCGCAGGGTTTGCATGGATCAGAACATAATAAGTTGCACTTGTGATTAGCTTTGCAGCCAGGTTTAAATTTCTTACAAGTTTCTTTGCACCAGTACTGAAACAAAAATGCTGTAATATTTACCAAATAGGATTATCGTCATAACACAGGCAACCCACATTACAATAAGAGTTCTTTTGTTAGACGAACAAATAATGCTTATAGAAAGGCACCACAAATTTTAGTTTGGATTGGATTGGACAATGTTTCCGCAGTGGCAACTCTATTGATAGTACTAGTTCATCAAGTGGCTTACAGCATGTTTTCCGAGTTTTAATAATTTTCTATTTGGTTGCTTTTATTGGTAAAAATTATATTTCTCAATATTCGAATTCATATCAACAAACTTTTGCTATTAAACAATTCCTTAATACAAATCGTAAAACACCACCAATCACGTGGCCACAGCAAGCGGCTCGGTGGCATTTTGAAATATTTTGAATGGCAATGGGGTCGAGTGATACCTTATTTGAAAGGTCCCTTTGAGTAGAGTATAATTCTATATTTTGGGCAAATTTTATAGATTCCAAAAATGACAGACTTCCAGATTATCTGTTCATATTAAGCAAAACGCTAAAAACGTAAGAGGCGAAACAACAGAAGTAAAACAATTGAAATAATTAGTCTTTCTGTTCTGCCACTCTTCAATTCAGTCCTTGTGTTTTATCACGTTTGAGTATTGAGTGTTAAAACCGGTGATACTAACAATAATTATGGCGAATATTCGAACTTTGCAGGAAAAAACTGAAGCAGTTCTTATTTTTGCTGAAGCCAATCGAAACTTTCACGAAGCCCAAAGAATATTTAATGCACGTTTTCCCGACCGTCCTATTTCGAGGACGTATTTAAGAGAACTTGTGCAAAAACTTTATTAACAGTAGAAGTGTGCAAAACAGGAAAAACCCTGCTCGACACGCAATTTCCGAAGACAAACAAATTCAGATAGTGGGTGAAATTGTAGTACATTCTCAGCAATCAACTTCACATGTAGCTGCGGTATGTGATGTATCGGCGACCACTGTCAAAAGTTTTTAAAAAGGGCTTAAGTTCCATCCATACAAGTCGAAGATTTTACACCAGTTGATTGAAGATGATCCGGATAGTCTATACGATAGACGCATTGAATTTTGTGAGGTAATGATCTAAAGCAGCGGTCGGCAAGATCTTGGTGCGGCCCGCAAGATTCTCGCCGCAATGCACGTGACAGACGATATCAAACACAACGGAGTGAAAGGGAGCGAGAACGGCGAGAAAGGGAAAGACGGGGCGCCTCATTCCGTCGACGATTGTCAGTAACGCCACTCGTTCGCTCGTGCTGCGTTAATTACTTACCTACGTCGTCCTTTACATTCGCAGCAAGTTTTATTTACTGATAATATAAAGGTGTTGCCGGAAGAGTCAACAACAAACTGCAAGATCTGAAGTTCCATTTATATTTCACTGTTCATCAAGAAGCATTGTGTTGCAAGGTTTTATCGTGGAAAAAAATAATGGGTACCGTTGTATCTACTATTAATTTTATAAGAAAAAATGGCCTTACTCACTGCCAGTCCCAAAAGTTTTTGGAAGATGTGGAAACTGAACATGGTGACGTGATTTATTACTGTGAAGTAAGATGGATAAGCCGAGGTGCAGTACTTCAACGATTTTTTGATATGAGGAAAGAAATTTCTAACTTCATGGAGATGAAAGGAAAGACAATACACAAACTTCCAACAACCAGTGGGTTGTAGGTCTTAGGTTTTTGACTGATTTGACTGCCGAACGGAATCTGCTCAATACACACTTGCAGGGAAAAAACAAATTGATATGCAATATGTATTCAGATCTTAAATCATTTGAAATGAAACTGACATATTTATCAAGCATATCGATTAAAGAAAACTCGATTATTTTCCAAATAGCAAAAAAGCAGTAGATGGGGTAAATTTTGTTTGGCAAAATACTAAAACGTAAAGTGCATTAATACAACTTCAAATGGAGTTTGAAAACCGGGTTGCTGATTTAAAAAAGATCTTGCGTAAAATGGAGATTTTCGAAAACCCCTTCGCAGTGGATATCGATAATGTAACAAGCGATTTGCAAATCAACGTGATAGATTTGCAAAATGATACCATGCTTAAAATGGCTTTTAAGGAAAAAACTAACTTAGTGGATTTCTAGGAGAGTTTGCCTTCTGAAAACTACAAGAAGTTAAAAAGGTTTGCGCAGCAAATAATTACTATGTTTGGTAGTACATATATTCGTGAGCAAACCTTTTCAATTCTGAATTGCCGAAAAAACAAACACTGTTCTCGGTTATCAGATTTACATTTCGACGCAATACTACGCGTCTCTACTTCAAAAATGCAAGCTAATATAAAAAAAACTTGCAAGTGAAATGCTGCCACAAAAATCTCATTGATTTTATTAACTACAATAAATATCATAAAAATATATAATTAGTTTTATTTTTAAAACTAAAATATTTGTACACAATTATTGTAGGTATACTGTAATGACATATGGTCCAAGTGTGGCCCGCACTAATCCCCACCTAAAATATTTGGCCCTCTTACAACAAAGGTTGCCGACCCATGATCTTCGCAATATCTGTTTTAGTGACTAATGCACATTTTTTAAATGGGTTTGTTAACAGACAAAATGTAAGATATTGGTGCGATAAAGATCCCATGTTTTCCGGGAAGGTCAGTAAAAATTGAATGTGTGGATAGGAATACTTGGCGACCATATAGTAGCTCCCTTATTTATCGACGGAAACCTTAGTGGGGAATTGTACTTGAACATGCTGGAAAATCTCATCCATCCGTTAATAGTTCGCAATTATCTCGATGCAACGTATCCTCGACGATGGATTGGTCGTCATGGTCCAACAGAATGGCCTCCGCAATCCCCTGACCTGACTCCGTTGGTCTTTTTTTGTGGGTGTATCTTAAACCAAAGTTTTTCAAACAGAACCCGAATCCCTTTTGGATTTACTACGTAAAATAACACGAGGCTTGTGCAAATATCGGAGTTGAAACTTTCCATAAAGTACAGGAAGAGATATTCAATAGGTTTTTCTATTTCCAAGAAGTTTAAGGAGCACACTTTGAACATTTATTAAAATAGTATTACTATTCATATTTTGTTGTATAAAATAAGTTTTGTTGTGCTTTAGAATCTTCTTCTTCTTCTTCATTCTTCAATGGTGAACATTTCGAAAGCATACCTTTTTTACTTTAATTCTTAGTTTTTCCATAAACTTATTTTCAATCTGTCATTTTTTTCTGGATAAATATGGTTTTATGAAATTCAAGGGATCAGACACAGAATTAAAATACCTTTCAAATGAGATGTCACTCGACTCCCATTGCAATTTAAAAAATAGTCCAAGATGGAGCCTAGCTCCCATTTTGAAAGTTACAGAATTTAAATATTGGCTAAAAAGTAGTATTTAGCCTCCCATTAAAGCACACAAAATTTTGTGAAGAAATATCAAGTCGTTCAAAAGTTAGTAAGGGGGAGGGCATTTTACGACCGCATTTTATATACCTTTTTAAATATCTGTTTGAACACATATAAACTTCAGTATGGGGGAGAGGACCTAACATATCAGAATTGTATATATTTGTCCTTAATTGGTAATTAATTTTTAAAGATCGGGTTAACAATTTTTGAGAATAAAAGTCGTTTTATCTTCGACATTTTTACTTCTATAATTCTTAAACTTCGTCACTTCTAGCAGTTGGTATTTCCAATTACAACCGCTTTTAATAGACTGATTACTCAAATAATAACCACAAAATCACAAATATAAATAATTCTTGAACGCTAAATACTAAGAGAAGGGTGGGTATAGAAAACAACGAACGAAATCTTTTACTTATCCCTTCTAAAGAATTACCACGCGCACAGTTAACCTAACTTAGCTTTGACGGTGAGCCAATGTGCTGGCAAAACGGTAATAGGGGTTAGCGGGCACATTTCTTGTTGTAATTTCGAGCTAGTACGCTAGTACAGTTAAAGAAAAAGTCTTATCTTGTTCTAAACTTCTGTTGCTAGGTGTACACTGTACATGGCTCGTGACGCATGTAGTCACTTTCTTACACCCACCTTCTCTGTCCATCATTTTGTGCGGTGACCGGCAAACCTATGTTAGGTCCCTGTACGTGTTTACCGCGTTTACTTGTGGTAACATTTATTTAACTAAATATGTCTACAAGTGACTCCCACAGCCTTAACATGCAAAACGATGTATTTAAAATAATAACCTCTGCTGTTGTATGTTTCACGTCCTTCAAATAGTGACACTTATTTTGACATTTGTGACCACATCTGAGCTTCTTCAAACACTTATGCGGACAATGTAATAAAATGGAATCTTTATGCTGACATCGGGATCTGGTGACATGGCCACATTTGGGTTTAATATTTATTAAAACCGTGCATAATATCTTATCTATTGGTTGGAAACATTGTTTTTTCGCAGTATGCCCGCATTTTGGTATAATTTCCTTCACTACAGTGGTACAGTCGAAGGTGTCTTCATCTGCATAACACGGTTTATCTACCTTGTGGCCACATTTTGGTAGAATTGTTTTTACGTTTACTCTACATTTAATTGTATTTTGATCTTCAAAACAAGGTTTGTTTATTGAATGGCCGCATTTTAATACTAATTTCATCAGCACTGTACATTTGTAAGCTTCCACATCCATAGAACACGGAAGTGTTCCTACATGCTCGCATGGTAGAGCTCTAACCATTAGAACCACGCATGATTTACATGTCTGCGAGCATTTCCTTGGACATGGATGATTCTCGGGACAAATGATCCTTAAATAAAATCCAATTATATAATGTGTAACGAAGATTTACCTCTTTTGTTAAAATAATAATATTCGTAAAATATTTCAAAGCAAGTTTTCAAGTTGTCCTTAGTCTGCGGCCATTTCATCAGTTATTTGGTGACGTCACAACTTACTACGTTTATACAGCGAAAAATGAAAGTATGCAACCAGAAATCTTAAACTGTATATTACATAACACGCAAAACACGAATTCGTTTTCAGAGCGACATGTGAACATAAAAAAATAGGGCGCGAACGCGAAGGAAACAAAATCCCTAGTTTTTATGTAGTTTCGTATTTTACACAGAAACTATGAAATACTAAAAATCAAAATCATAACTGTTACAACTACGTTACGAGACCTTACGATTAAACACGCTTTTACTCCGTAATTTAACAAAAAGAAAACTGATTTTTTTAGTTTTTTAGAATTGGTACTAATACTAAATAACAAGTAATTGATGACGTGCACACGCAGACTAAGAGCAACCTGAGTTTATCTTAGCTCTTGTTTATGATCTAATAATATTTTATATATTTTTGATTTAAAAATTGTATCTATACTTGTTCTACACAAATCAATTATTTATATAAATGTTTGATGTGTGTGTACTATAAATTCAATACATTGAAGATATTTTTTCTAAATTAAAACTATCTCTAAAATACAACTAATTTCGCTATCAACAAATTTGTTTGAGATATATTAAATATCTAACAGTATCTGTAAATATTATAAAATTAAAATTTAATTTTAAATACCTTCATTATTTTGAAATTATCATTTTAAACATACGTATAGTATATTTTAAATGCCATAATCGTAGGTCATTTTTTTTATACTACAAACTCTTTCCATTTTGTTTAATTTCTCTTTAAATTGCTTTTAAAATATAAATATTTTTAATTCTGTCTTGAATTGCATATAAAAATTACCGCAATGTGTACTAAAAACGTAGTGTGCAAAATTGATACAAACGTTGTCGTGCCCTCTGTTGTCTGTAGGCGTAAGTACAGTGATTTACAAATATAGTCGAACTCCCATTTAGTGATGTTGGAAAGTACAAAAAAATCCCCTACGTATAGGAGATGCGAAAAGAAGTCGAGACTAAAGAGTGGTCATTTTCTCTAGATCAACGATTAAAGAAGTTATGGCCTGTTTTAGTTTAACACTGAAGCAGCCGAAACAGTAAATGATATTAAGTGGTATTTAATACAAACTGTCTACGTTACTATGGAAATGATATTATTTACTTGTATGTCAAACAGTAAAGCACCTTAAAGTTGATTTCTCTGCTTGCGCTTAGTAAGTGTTGATAATGTTTACTTTTACAACGCCAGAGTACGCCAATATCCATTACACGTACGGTTTCTGTGATGGAAACTCAGTAGCAGCTGCTCGAGATTATGGGTTGAGATTTCCGAATCGGCGACTACCAGACCGACGAGTTTTCCAACGAGTGCACAACCACCTACGTGAACACAGAACTTTCCTGAAACGGTCGACTGAGTGTGCAATACAGAAAGTTCTAGACAATGAGGACAACATACAGCGAGAAATTGATAATAATAATAAACCTCTGTTCTTCGTGTGTCGACATTAATGTAGCCCGAATGCGAGTTTAGAGAACTTTAAAACGTCATGGTTAAGAACCAATTCATATACAGCCAGTTCAAGCCCTCTTACCTACGGATTGCGCTAGTCGTAGGGAATTTTGTCGCTGGATCATACAAAATCGAAACCTTCCTAATAGAATTTTATTTACGGATGAGGCAACATTTACATGGAATGGATTAATGAACAGGAAGAACAGCCAAGCCACTCTTGGGATTTGGAGAATCCACACGAAATCACAGTATCAAATTATCAACATAAGTTTTCAGTGAATATTTGGCGTGGAATTATTAATCACATCTCATTGGTCCATTCGTTTTTGAGAACCATTTAACCGCCCACAGATATTTAAATTTTCTAGAAGAACATTTGGGAGGATTGTTAGATGATGTCCCTCTGGCGATTAGATATGGTATGTGGTACCAGCACGATGGTGCCCCAGCGCACTTTGCGTTACGTGTAAGACAATTTTTTAATCACAGCTTTGAAGGACGTGTAATTGGTAGAGAACAACACTCCTGGCCCCAAGATCTCCGGACTTAACTTGTTTAAATTATTATTTGTGCGGCCATATGAAAGATATGGTATACTAAACCCATCAGAGACTGTTGAAGATCTTAGGAGAAGCATTTTTGAGACTACATAACTAATTCGGAATAACAATGATATGTTACGTAGGGCAAGCAGATCTCTCTTAAGAAGAGCCAAAATCTGTCTCGAGAGCAACGGCGGCCATTTTGAACAATCTTTATAGTGAATTTACCAAAATAAAAATAAATATTGGCTTTTCTGAAATTGTAATTATTTAATAAATAATAATTTAACACTCTGTATTTTGAAAACGGTTTATTTTAGGCCATAACTTTATTAGAATTTTCAACTATATTTGGTCTAAAGATTACGTACACGAAGTAGTGACCTCATGTAGTGGGACACCCTGTATAGAAACTTTACTATATAGAATTCATGTTTAAATACGAAATTTATCTCATATATTTGATCGTCGGCAACATGTAATATTTTAATCATATATCTGAATAACACACAACCTAATTTGTTTTCAGCGCGAATCAAATTCCGTGTCGCTGTTCTGTACGATCGCAGACACATTGTTGACAACAATAGCAAATTTTGCAACATCTTTTTGTTTAACACCCTTATCGACATCTTCCAACACCTGTAACTTGTCTTCAATAGTTACTCAAACATTTTCGTTGTTCCATTTCTAAGGAACCTCTTAGTTCAACTCCAAGATAGCAACTAACCAATGCTAGATGAACTCTACATTAAAAGATGTGAAAACCAAAGATTATTCTATTGCATCATAGATTTTTTTCTATTAGCTGTACAAAGATACAACTTCTATAAAATTTTTGAACATTTTGTAATCCGCTTATAAATTTAAATGTATGCTTGACTATAGAGATAAGTATAAGTTACAAGATTCTTGGAAAATATCAATAAAAATTATTATTTCATTATCTGCTCAAAATTTTACCTATACACGTTAGTCATATCGTAACAGTTTGAAATAAAAATATCACAAGATGGAGGCTTTACATCATAATTGAGGGGTATTTTTATATGTAATTGAGTCTGAAGGTCAAGATCATGGCCAGAAAATCATGATATAGAAAAATCATTAAATGAGAGTTCACTATATAGGTGTTCGACTGTATAATCCTTAAAATATCTATTGGGACGCGCCAGCTATGCAACCGCCACGTTGTGATCTTTTAAGGAATTAATGGAGATAAAAATTGGCTGGAACGTGCGAGTTAGGTAAAAATGACCGAACCAAAAATAAAATTACCGTTGTGTTCCATGGTGTAGCAATTAATATAGCACTGGAATTACAACCAATTATATTTGTGAAAATAAAAAATTATTGCAAGCTTGTAAATAACTATAAGAACTGATAAAATCACAGGTACACAGAAAACATTCTGTAAAGAATGTATATTTCTGATCTGGTAAGTATATATCTGTCGTTCTGTATTTTATCTAATTCTACATTTTGTGTGATTGATCATTAATTTTCGACGATTGCAAACATAATACAACAATGACATACTCTTTCTTTGCTACTTTTCGTTGCCCGTGGTTAAAAATCAATGAACCGTATAAAGAATACAAACAATTTATTATTCGATACATATTGTTGGTACGTTTGCAAAAACAAACAACGTGGGAATCCACATTTATAAGAAACTGTAAAAATATATTGTTATAAAGATCATAATTTATCTCATAATTATTAAGATATTTCTCTATGTATGTATTCAAGTGCGTAAAGCCGACCACACACGTAAACTCATACTTGAACGGCATGCTGTACGCATTTATTATACACGTATGCATGACGGCCAGATAGCCCCAACACGACAAAAGTATATTTGAATAGTGCCAGTTTACGTTTAAACCATATCGCGCTGGCTTTTGTTACAGTTCTTAGGAAAAAGAAGCAATGGAAAACGTACTGTGTGGGCTTGGTAAAGACTCACTAAAGAAAAGGACAAATTACTCACATACTAATGCTCTAAATAAATTGACAATACACCCTCATGATTGGCATAATTACTTGCGAATGGACGAAGAAACGTACTTGAAATTTTTTTCACTTGTCACTCCTTTAATTAGAAAGCAGGACACAATCATGAGAGAAGCTGTAACTCCACACGGAAGATTAACAGCAACCTGCGATTTCTTGCAAACCTACGAAGATTTTAATTTTTCAACCATACTTTCATCACAAAAATTGAATTACATAGTTTCTGAGACATGCTCACGACTGATTCAAATTTGGATAAGTCTATGTTTATACTACACATGTTCAGTTATACCTGCGCAAGCACGACATGTGCTAATGTACAGTATAATCATATTCACGCTCATATATACTTATATAATAAATTTGTCACTCCGCCATAGCCGGTCCCAAGCCCGGTTGAGAAAGGAGGAGGAAACATCTCTGAGCCAGGCTAGCACCCTACTTGGGGATGTAAAACTCAAATTGCTCCTAGAACCAGTAAGAAAGAGCCTCGGATTAGGACGGATAAGAAGTTTACCATCTGTGCAAGACAACAGAAAAAACGAAAATGGAGAAATGATAACATCAGACTAGGAAGTTGGAACGTAAGAGCATGGAACCGAAAAAACCAGGAAGTGATTATAGAATTGGAAAGGAATAAGATAGATTTTTGCGCAATCTCTGAAACTAAAAAGAAGGGCAACGGTATAGTGCCATACCAAAGTTATGTTCTAATTTATAGCGGAGTAAGAAAGAACAAAGAGCGAAAGAAGGAGTCTTTTAATTCACAAAAATTATGAAAATTCTATGGGCGAGTTTAAGTTTATATCAGAAAGAATATTGTGTGTCACGCTCAAAATGCAAAACACTAAATTATATATCTTCTTCTTCTTCTTTGCTCAGACGTTTATCCATTTCTGGATGTAGTCCTCCCCTATACTTTTCCATTTTTTTTTCGCCTGGAAATTATATACCGGGTGAATATTCCTAAACCGAACATAGGCAATTAACATGGGAAAAAGGTTTTTCGCAGATTGCTGCTCCCCATTTTAACTTAGAGGGTTTATAATGACACCCATCGAAAGAAGATTTTTTCCTCGTCTAATGATATCCG
>JABXWE010003710.1:0-18581 GCA_014611495.1 Limonius californicus
CAACTCTCCCTCGCAAACAAGCTTCTTTTATATAAGGTGATACTAAAGCCCATATGGACCTATGGGATTCAACTTTGGGGCTGCACAAAGGCCTCTCATACCAAAATATTACAGCGGTTCCAATCCAAGACCCTCCGCTTGATCACTAACGCACCCTGGTACATTCGGAACGATACCCTCCACACAGATCTGAACATCCCAACTGTTGCACACGAAATTCAGAGACTCGCCACTACCTACCATTACCAACTCACAGGGCACGAAAATATCCTCATCGAACAGCTGTCTAACCCACCCGCAATTCCCCGCAGACTCCAGCGAAATTGGCCACAGGACCTCACCCAACAGCCTCCACAGCCATAACACACCATATCCGGGAGAATAGCGCTGGCTATATCCCCCCACATGACATGTAATATCTTACCATTTACTTATTACTCAACTCAAGAGTAGATTGTAAATATGCAGTAATAATATAAAAAAAAAATCATTCAACGAAGTATCCATCGAACCCATCAGACAGTTACATGCTTTAGATAAAAACGATGTTTTGAAGATATGTCCAAGACTGAAAGATAATGTAATTGCTCCTTCGCATTTTGATAAAATGAATGTGAGTCTCAGTGTGGCACTAATAAATCACGCTGTCGCAACGGGTCTCTTATATTACATAGCCGACCATAAAATTGATGAAAAGCATAGAAGTACTGCCTGGTTTTTGGAAACAATGCACAAATGGTTCCAATTGATGACCGGCCGCTGTCTTACTTTTGCATTACCAAGGTGCAATGAAGAAATTTATGCTGAGACAATCAGTCTTTTGAAATCAGTGCAAGAACTGATGTACAATATGAAAATAAATAATAGGTGGATGCCATTTCAAAGTGGAGTTTTATTATCAACACAAACCGCCTTGGATTTTCAAACAATCTATTTGGAACAGCATAATTTTCGATACGTACTTTTAAGTCGTTTAACAAAAGATGCATTAGAAAATTCGTTTTCTTCAATTAGAACTCGACAACCTGTTCCTGATGCCCGCTTATTCAAAGTCTCACTACGATTAGTGTGTTTGTCTCAATTTGAGACAACAGGGAGAGGAATGAGTTATGACAACGATGAAGCCAGTTACATACTGCAATACTGTGAACATATTAAAGCTCAAGAGAAAGCTGAGATGGCTAGAAGAACTAGCAGTCAGCCTGCTCGAGACGAAAATGGAATATTGGATATGGATGGTTTACTATCTGATTTTAGTATGTTTACTGATGATTTTAGTATGATACATTTCAAAAAAAATGTGGAAGCAACGTTGTATTATTTACTAGGTTTCATAATTTATAAAATTAGAAAAAACTATGTGGTGTGTGAAGAATGCTTCAACAGTGTGCAACACCAGGATAGTGACTCAACTTCCCTCACTATTTTTACAAAATTGAAGGAATTCAAGGAAAATGTGCTAATTTATCCAACAATGGACTTATTCAACTATATACTGAAAATTGAAAAATCATTCCGTCGGAATGAGAACGCACTTATGTCAAATTCTCTTAGCGTAGACGGTTTCATACACTTACAAGAGATTCCTTTGAGAAACTATCCTCAATGTCATAATATTATTTCAAAAATAACTAAATTATTTGTTAAAAGTCGTTTATACTTTGTATTATCGGCAAAATCTAAGAACATTAATAATTATGATGTTAAAAGCAGTCGTAGTGTGGCTATGCGAGCGGTATTACAAAAATAAATTATATTATTTCAAATCCGAATTTTAATCTTTACTTTACATTTCGCCGAGCCCTAGCGGCGGCCCATGCGTTGGCCGTGAGCTGACCCAGTTAAAATCTTTCGTCAATTCAAATTTCCCGCCACTTTCCGCCCCAACATGGCGGACAATTTGCGGTACTTTCCAAACATCTAGTAACTTTAGATCTAACAACTCTTAGTTTTGGGCAAGACGCTAGCTCTTGAATCTGCTTCTGTCAGTCGTCATGGAGCAACAGAAACTTATGGCCTCTGAATATCTATGCACGTTTTAGCGTACTAGTATTTTTGAATGGCTTACACGGTTCAAAGACAAACGTGAAGCTGTACATGGTGACATACCGAACCGTACATCAATCTCTCGAAATGCAGATTCGATCACAAAAGATCGTGAAATTACAGCACAAGATCGCCGAATTTTACTTGAAGACTTGAAGAAGATCGTTGAGGTAGTTTTCCGGATGAGAAGAAACAGGGAAAAGAGTTCCATTGTGCACAGACTCCCTCAGACTTGTCACGACAATGCAATTTCTGTATTGTCACTGGTGATGAGTCTTGGATGTTTCAGTACGATCCTAGAACAAATGAATGGTTTGACCAAGAGTGCAAAGACAGTCCTAGAAGAAAAAAAGGAAGCAAAACTACTAATATCAAAACAAACTTCACAAGAAGAAAATGTATGAAACAAATATTAAGAAATATTAAGGAGAGTATAAGAGTACGTAGTAATAAGAAAAGAGAATGGCAAATGAAAAGAGTAGAGAGAAGCGAATTATAATAAACAAGACACGAGGAGATACTTTAAAGAAGCATAAAGCATAAAATAAATAGATAGTGTATGGGGATCAGATAAGCAAGACAGTAGAAGTAGAAGCAATTAGGACCATGAAAGACCAAGAAAGCCCGAAAATAAATGATATAACAGTTAATATGGTAAAAGCAGGAGGGGAGACCTTAACAGATAAAATATATAATGTAGTAAAGAAGGTATGGGAAGAGAAAACAATGCCAAAGGAATGGTCATAAGTGATAATATGCCAAATACTGAATATCTACCATCTATTTAATCAATATCTTTAATAAAGACAAAACTAATTAATAATAGATTAAGTGAAACGCCAAAACCTACAGTGGATTCGAAAATCACCAGAAAACCAAAAAGGCTCGTTTTCAACCAATCCAATCCAGAAGCTAAACTATGGTGATTATCTTTTTCAACATACATGGAGAATTTGTATCAGAAAGAGAAACACTAGTAATACAGGCTGAATCTGAAATGGAGGATAACAGACACACCATCTGATTCAGGATCAAAAATGGAGCCATAAAGTCTTATACCAATTTGCTGTTAACCTCATAGATGAGGAGTTATTGGCAGTCTTAAGTTGGATTCCGGGTTCCTTGTCGTACGATATTTTTATGTAATGATAATTTTTAACTGTAGGTTAATCAACAGAAGGAATCACCATCTGTAATTGTAGTCATCATACCCTTGGTTTACCCAGAACTTCCATCCGAAATTTAAAGTTTCTGCAATGCTTGAGTTTTCACATTTTAAAACAAACTTAGCTTTGACGTAGTTTTTTTATTTTAAGTGATCACCTTCAGATTAGTTTGATTTTAGTTTATTTGTGTTAGGTTTTCCAAATTAGCGTCATGGAGTACAGTTTTGTGGAGTATGCAGACATGTATTTGATTTTAGGGGAGTGTCGTAGCAATTCTAATGTTGCTGCTAATTTGTATGCCGAACGGTATCCAAACAGACGGCATTCAAATAGTAATATTATTCGATGATTGGATCAACGAATGCGAGAAACTGGAAGAGGTGCCCCCACGCCTGTAGCTGACAGAGGCCGCCTTCATCATTGTGTTACCACTGGTTTAAGAAAATGTCTTAAATGTAGTCGAAAATGAACTTTTTTTGTGGAACAAAAAGCGACCTTCAGTCGCCGATTGTTTTTGTTTGCACCAATAATTGTAAAAAGTAATTTCGTTTGTATTGTATGATGCGTGTAACCCCGACGCCTTTGGCCACGCAGTTTTTTTGAACAAGGCAAATATCGTGCGCCCAAAGGCGGCGAGCTTCGTTTTCCGAACGTTCGAATATCTGTTGTAAAACTATAAAAACACAGTTGATTGTCCTTTTTTTTTTGTAGCCATTTCCTGTATCGCCATTTCAATAATTTCATTATATGTATTTTAAAATTTACTGCCTCTTTTATTATTGTGTAGTGCATAAATTTTTTTTATATAGGTGGAGGCACAGTAAAGGTGAGTTCCATTCCCGTAACCTGTTGGCCTCTCGACCTTCCACGAGGACCTACAATCAGCTGGATTTGGAAGGTGGCGCATACTCATTTTGACTACCCTGTACACAACTAGGACGATTTTCTCCCGTAAGCGCTTTTCGCGAACTCCCCCTACTCCTCTGAGCTAAGCTGTAGGTCTTTTTCCACCTATCCGGTTACGGGTCGTCGGAAAAGCCCGATTGGCCCGTAACTGATAGCGACATGTCCAGTATAACCGAAGAAACAAGCGATCATTTTCTTGGAGGTGCTTCGTGAACGAACAACTTTTGTGTGATTCTATTCATCTTCGAACACCCAGACAGTGGATTGTTGCTTAGTTTCCGGTTCATATGAATATATCCAAGTTTCGACACCTGTTACGATGTTGTATATGGATTTTGCAGTTCCTCGGTAGAATTGTTTGAGCATTTCCTTACACCAATTAACACAAGCGTTTTTTGATCTCCAGTCAAATTATGCCGAATCCGTCGGAAACAGATCTTTTTCTGTACTGCAGTCTTCAATATGCATAAGGATGCCTCTATCTCACTGTAAGTCACATGCCAATCTTCTCCAGTCATGTTGCACACAGCATTGATGTTTTTTGGAATAATAACCGATTTTGGAAAACCTTCACGAAATTCATCAGTGACCGGGAAAATTGTGCAAACCAACTGTAAACAGTCTTTTCTGATGGTTCATTACCAGAAGTTGAACGAAGCGATTCTATGCATTGTTGTTAAGGTAGGCCTTTACTAAAATCGTAAAAAATCATCCAAAGAAAACCCTCACGTGAAATTTCCATTTTTTCATACAACTGCTTTATTTAAACGCTCACTGTAAACAAACTACTCGGTCAATTTCTAAGCTGCCACTGTTTTCACAATAAAAATGTCAAAGTTTACGAAAATAGTAATGACACATCTCAATAGCGCCACCTAGTGGTCGCTTGTAAAAAATTAAAAGGCTACCCTCGTAATAACAATATACTACTGCTGACATTTTAGGTTACACTTTCCAAAAATAATGTTTGGTCGAACAAGTACTTTACTGACTGATATAAAATTTTCTAAACAATTTTCATACCAAATATCAGTAACATTAACAAGTCAACTAAGTTTTCTGCTTATGTTAAATACAGAAAGGGGAAGAAGGTTGGATAATCCGGAGGAAAACGTCGTTTAAACATTCCTTCCACAAAGAAATCGCCTCTGATTATGCATACCACTCCGTATTAATTACACAAACCCATCTGCTAGGACAATTGTAACCTCTGAAATTTTTCAAAAAGTTTAAAGTGGGCTCAAACCAGCTTTCGAAGAGTTTTATAGTAATTGTACCGTTTGTTCGCGTAAAGTCGGTTTACTGCAAATTACATCTAATTAAATCGGAGCCAATTATTATCTGGCTGATATCATCTCAAATCAAATACCAAAAACTGGGACATTTAACTGACGATTTAGGGAGTAAGCGTTAAGAGAGAGGGTGACACAACCGTCCGTCGTCGATGGGGAGAGATATGAAACGCAGGACGGAGGTTAATCTCTGCTTCTGGTCGCTTAGATAAGGCAATCGCGTCGGTATCTCCCTCGCCCCTGGGACTCTCAATGAATCATTGTGTATTATTTAGGGTTGACACCATCTATTAAATCCTTATCTGGAAATACTTATAAAATAATGTTACTACTGCTGCTGATGGTGGTGGTAATGCCCGCGTTTTATGATATGCTTTATGTTGGAGGTTGCGAGGAAAACGTAAAAACACGCGGAAACCTCCAAGTATTTGCTAGTTTACGTACAGCAAAGTACATATCTACACCGATATTGCAAAAAATTATATTTATCATTCTGATATACATTACATAAAGGAAATTATTTTTAAAATATCATCTCGATCTCTCGATATTTACTTTCTGTAAAAGTATTAACAAAATTATTGTATGTAAGCTCGCTAATCTCAGAATACCCATTAATCAAGAAATTTGATCGTGTTTAGTTAATCCAAACCTATAGCGTAAAGATTATTTGTCCATTTACAGCAATATATGTAACTGTATCAACATTTTCAGTTCCGTGTAAACATAATAAATACACATTATTAAAACACGCTAATTAGCATTTTCAAAATAGTTTTGTCCATACATTGATTCTGTAACTTACTCAACTTCCACTTTCAGATAACAATACAACAGGTAGTCGTGAGAAATTAACTGAAGCTGAAGAAAACGTCCAATAAAGAGGCTTTAAAACTGTGACTAACAAGATCTACAAACACTTTCTCGATTTGAACTGCAATAGATGCAATTTTCTGTTCAGTTGTTTTAAGAGGTATGTATTAAGTTTCACCTTCAATTCCATTTACAGATTGTTCTTTCTTGATTTAGATGAATTTTAATTTTGGGTCTGAAGATGCAGTGAGGTTTTTTACTGCGAAGGCGCTAACCATTTATTTAATTTAATTTGAGAAATATATTTTTCGTGGGGCAGACAAGATGTTCCATTTATTTAGCTGCAATTTTGTAATTTACCTTCTTCCGGAGAAAATTACTGTCAAAAAACATGTCTTAAGTCTTATATACATACTCCTAAATACAGTGAAAGCAATACAAACTCAAGTCAAACCCTTCGAATTTTAAAGTCTGGTTTCAGATTAATTTGTAATTATAAATATGTAAACATTCTAATATTTAAATTACAGTAATCCATTCCCCGTAGTGGAAGCAAAAGTTTCAGGAAAAAAATAAAACACAAGTCTTCTCCACAAAATTTATAAAATACTGCGCTACATATGTTTCGGCTTTATAACTGAAAAGCCATCCTCAGGCAAAAACAAACTAAAAGGAAAATTCACAAAATTAACATCAAATTGAATTGGAGGTTAAACATCTTACCTACAATTAACTCTAACAATCGAAAAATCAAAAAATATAGGTCTACAAGACCGCCATCCCCAAAACTTTGTAAGTGTCATACATTAATAATTGACATTACATTTCAATTTTTATTGGGTACTCACGGTACATATTACAATACTGTGAATTTATAGATGTTCACAGTGGAGCACAAGGTTTTCATATTAAACCCTTATTTTCATAATCGTACAAAAAAAATGATTAAAGACATTTCAAACCTGCGTTGAAAAGAAACAGGGATCAGAACGACTTATGAAAAAAACCGCAGAAGTTATTGATAATGTTAGGTATATCAAGGAAGCAACTCTTTCTATGCCGATCTGATTTGTAATAGGGTACTTGTAGAACAATAAAAAAAGATTTATGTATGCTTCCGTACAAAATTATTGTCACTGGTTCTTACACGATACAAATAATAATCGCATATTGGATTTTACTGGGTCACCGACGAAGCCTGGTGTCACTGTAATGGGTAACTTAACAGCCAAATATAAGAATGTGGACAACTGATAATCCGCATATGTTTGAGGAATCATCGTTTCATACACAAAAGATCGGTTTATGGGTTGCTGTTTCAAGAAGACGAATAGTTTACAAGTTTTTAGTAGAAAATATGATTGCCGTTTGTTATCTTCAGAATATCTTAATTCCATTTTGCAATGAACTTCATGCTGATGAAATTAGAAATGGTCAGAATAAGCTGCTAATCGTGTCATACCATTTTTACGGGAACTTTATGATGATCGGTTAATTAGCAGACATTTGTTTCCACCAAGGTTACCCTATCTTATAGTTCTAGACTTCTTTGTATTCCCTTGTCTAAAAAACAATATTTTTAGTAATAGACCACAACATCTAGAAGATTTAGAAAATGCATTTCCCAAATTTTGGATGAACTTACCCATGATACTCTTCTAAATGTGTTCGAAAATGTTATGAAAGGAGTGCATTTATGTTTAGAAAATAATGGTCAACATGTTCAACATCTTCTGTAAAATCCTTTATTTACTTTGTTCTGTTAATGTACCTATATGCAACAATTTTATTTCAAATGAACGTTTATTTACATAGCCCTTAACTGCATAACCTCACTACTTCAATCACCGGGACCACAGAACACTTGAGACGGCAATGTAACCTTGAATATGCTAACTAAAAGTATAGACAAACACTGGCAAAATAAAGTGTTAATTTTAAATGTCTATTAAATAAATATCCTAAAAAAATTTGAAATGGAAACTGTCAATTAGTAATGTAATAACAGTTAAAACTATTTATAATGTTTAAATCTTTATAATTACAGATTAATCTAAGACAAGACTTTAAAATTCCAAGCGTGTCTTTGACTTAAGTTTTTATTACTCTCACGGTTGTTCTCGAAGTTTACCGTTTCTTCTTCTTTTTCTTCTTCTTCTTTTTCTATTCCTATTTATGCCCTAAGGCGTTGGGTCCTTATCCGTCTCCTACAGATGTAGCCCTTCTCCGAACTTTCTCGATGTTCTTGTTTCTATTCCCAGCAATCTCTTTGATACGGTCTACCATTAGACTCAGAGTCTATTTCTAGTTCTTCTCCATTCTACTCTGGTTTGATAGACTTATTGGGGTATCTTATTTTAGCCATGTGCATGATGTGTGCGTACCACTGTTTTTTTAAATACGTTTTACATTTTTATTTTAAATTTTATCAAAATCATGCTACTTCTTCTATGCAGGAGGCCAAGGCATATCTTACCAGGGACTTGATTTACGGCTCAGGCTCACACTATATAAACATATTTCATTTTAGTTTCAAGGAACGACGCTACTAGTTTTACCCGTTGCCAATAAAATGTTTTCGTAAAGGGATTCCCAGAAATCGGTTTTTATAGATCTATATTTTATTAGGCATCATCATAAAATATATCTTCTAAAATATAAAGGATTCACCACAGTACCCAGAAAAAGTTATTTTCTATATTTTTTACAATTACACAAGCTATTTTTGTGCTAATAATTTAATTGTTTTTGGAACTACACATTTACAATTTATATTTGAATTGCTAATTTATCAAAATATATTCTTTAATTTACATTTTCATATTTGTGCGTATGAGGTTTGGCAATTTAATGCACTGACTGGCATAATAAAAAAAAATACAATTTAGGTTACACAAAAAATATTCCCATAAAATTACTTCTCAATCGGTCGTTACATTTTTCTTAATATGTTCTGCATACTGAATTGCTTTGCCTTTAAGAACCGGTTTTACTTTTGGAAAGAGATAAATGTCTGCTGATCGCAAGTCAAGTGAATAGGGTGAGTAATTGATCTCAATAACATCGTGTTTCGTAAGAAATTACTTCACAATCAGGGTAGAATAGGCAGGTTCATTCTCATGCAACACGAACCATCAGTGACAATACGACAAAAAAAAATTGTATTGTTGCAACAAATCTGAAACAGCACAACTATTTAATTTAAGAGTTTAGAATACGTTTAATTGTTGAATTGTTGAAAAATATTTTGTAACTTCATAGGAGATTCCTGGAGATCATTGAACATTTTCAATGCTCGGTTAAAGTAATAAATTTATAGATTTATATCACTCTGCCTAATATCTCCAATCCCTATATGTAGTTCCTGAATAGTATGAATAATATCCCCCCCCCCCCATGCATCATTTTGTTCGTAACTTATAAGTACTGGGTATGTTAAAATGATGTTAACACTTAAATGGAAAAGAACTCACTTTTTTATATTTACGTAATGGATAAGTTAACGCTAGAAGAAAGAAGACTGGTGGCAAGCTGGATGGAAGTGTTTAGTTCTCCAGCCATAGTCCGTAGAAAGTTTGAAGAACGATTTATCGTATGTACGAAAAGTTTGCTCAGACTGGTTGGGACAGGTAGAAGTGAAGTGGAAATTGCTCTGGTTCAACAATCCATTCTCAATATTCCAGAGAAATCTTACAAACTATGTAGTTTGGAAACCAGGATTTCGTAGAAAATTGTTCGGAAAATCTTACGGCAGGGCCTCGGGATGCGACCGTAACATATCCAAGTCGTCTAAGCTTTGACCGAAGATTAACAGCGTGTTCATGTGGAATGCTGCCGATTTTAGAAGCAATACCGAACATCCAACCTGATATGATGAAGCCACTTTTTACTGAACCTACACAACCCAATCTTCTAGGGTACCAAAAATCCACGTCTAATTCATGAGCACGAAAAGTGAATGTCGGGTGTGCCCTTACTACTAGCGTAATTGTACCTTACGATTTTGACACCCCAATGGTGAATTCCGAAAACTACGTACATATGTTGCTGTCACACACCAACTCAACAAAATGGTGCACCTGGGCATTTGCTCGTAATGTTCGACATGTCCTACATAGCACGTTTCCAGGAAGATGCATGTGAAGATGTGGACCTTCATAATGGCCGCCCTACTCCCCAGATCTAAAGCGCTACTACTTTTGGTTTTGGGGTATGGTTAAAGAAAGAGTGTACAGCGTGACAGTTCGAAGTATCAATAAACTCAAATAAAAATTAACGATTGTGATTGTGTGATCAATTCCTACAGAATTCTGCGTCAGGGCTTAAATGCTACATTTGATCATTTCCTATTGTGCGTTGATAACAATGGGCGACAGGTTGAAACCTTACATTAAATAATATTCAACATATAATACAAGTTACTATAATTTTCGGCATTCATATTTTTGTAGGAGAAGAAAATCAAATTTAAAAATCTCGTTTTCACAAATAGTTCGAAATTGGAGAACAAGAAAAAATGCTTCTTCTAACATATTTGTAACCGAAGCTGCGAACTGTTTTAGCTAGTTAATTACGATGATGTCTAAATTCCCAGACGAATTCAGTCTGTGTGGGTAGTAAATGTTAAATGTCCACTGTCCCCTGAAATATGAACTATATAATAGTTGGGAAACCCTAAACTAGTCTAAAATTGATACAAATAATATTAATGAATCTATTGTGCGAAGTGTCAACTATCTGGTTACACAGCGTATGTCTCATACAGTGACGGCGCATCCGGAACAAGGCGAATCCGGAAATACGGCAGGCGTACCGCCACAATAGGACCTAACTACGTGACGCCGACGGTTCGATTTATTTGCATAATACACGGCGTCGCCGGTTTAAGTATGCAAGATTTGTAAATACTAATCTCTAAATGTACCGTCAAATATGCAACATTTCTTCTAAAACAGCTAGAACCGGTTTATAAACCGTACCACCGAAGCGTTACTGCAAATATAAGAAAGCTAAATAAGATGATACATTTCGATCTGAAAGGTTTATTTAACGCTATTGCATACAATATCTTTGATGTATCAGGATATTATAAATTTAAAGGATTACAATAAGTAACTTTATTCTCTAAGTAATAAACTTTAATACTTTAAAAAACGATGATTCTTCTTATACAGGGTGTCCCAAACCGTACAGTTCATATAAATGTGTCCTAAACGTAACCATTAACGAGTTATTGTTTATTTCATAATTTATGTGGCTACAATTATAATTCGACGAATTTTATTAAATAAATCTTTTTTTAACACATTTTTATTATTCTATTTACAAGAAATGTTCAAAATTATCTCCATTGTATGCGATATACAAAGCCGCACGTCGCAGAATAGATCGCTGCGTTCTTAATATGGTTGCTGCGTTATTCCTAATAATATCGGCAGCCTGCTGTGTTCTTTGGCGAAATTCTTCTACCGTGTGCACTTCAGTTGCATAAACAATCTATTTCATGTGACCCCAAAGATAAAAATCTAATGGGATCAGGTCCGGCGAACGCGGTGGCCATACTATGGGTCCTGCTACTCCAATCCTTCTTCCCGGAAAATGTGCGTTAAGCCAAGCTCTAACACGAAGACATGGATGTGCTGGTGCCCCATCGTGTTGATACCACATTGCACGTCTAATATTTAATGGCGCATCTTCCAGTAATAAGGGTAAAGACTTTTCTAGAAAATATTCGTAATTCTCACCATTCAAACGGTGTGGCAGTTCAAACGGTCCAATCAGACGATCATTAAGAATACCAGCTATCATATTAACACTTAATTTATGTAGCAAATGCGAACGTCTTCTTAAATGAGTATTTCCTGCAGCCCATTCATGAAAATTATGATAATTATTGATACCATCACGTGTGAAAGAAGCTTCATCGATCCAAAAAATATGCGGTGGGTTTTAATTATTTTGTACCCAATTACAAAATCTTAAACGAGCTTCAAAATCATCACCTAGAGCTTGAACTCTTTTATTATGATATGGATGTAAGGGAGAACTTCTTATTATTCTCCAAACCTGATTTCTACATATTCCATATGAAACTCTTCGCACCCTTAAAGACGGATCTTCTTGTAAGAAATCAAAAACTTGTTCATCATCGTTTATGGGACTACGGACAACTGCTTGGCCGACTGCATGTCTTGCATTGAACGTGCCATGTTCCCTCAGCTGACGCTGTGAAATAAAGAAAACTGCACGCGTAGGCAGTCTTCTATATCTTCTACGATATGGTTGTTGTGCTGCTAAAGCATTTGCATCACACAGACCGTAAATATAACGAATATCTGCATATTATTCATTTGAAAATAGCATTGGCATTGTGAATTACGATGTTAATAAGGATACAAAGAAGAAGCCAACAACTTCAGTATCACTTTAATAAACTGAAAAGTTGCAAACAATAATTTGTTAAAAACGATGTTCAAATGTTGCCAAACAAAAGATCGTGGCAACAAGATCAGTATTTCAGAAATTCATTGAACTAAAATTTTAGCCACATAAATTATGAAATAAACAATAACTCGTTAACGGTTACTTTTAGGACATATGTTTATATGGACTTTTCGACTCTAAATAAGTTCTAAAATTCATCTTTAAAATTTTGTCAATACGTTTTGGAACACACTGTATACAGTGGTGTGAAACAGTTCTGCATCAGAAAAAAAAAATTTGTTCTTGAAGTTTAGCTGCATTTTTGGCATAGTTTCAAAAACTTACTTTTAATATTTGATTTTAATGACTATGTCAAAAACTTATCTCGTAATTCGATATTTAGAACTACATAGCAAAAAATTAAGGTTAGTTCTTTTCTAAATTCGATATTCAGTTATTCGCGCATTTTTAATGGGATCATTAAAATGCATTTAACATGAAACTTGAAAGCATAATTAGGAGAAATACTTATTATGTTATGAGTATATAATCATGTCCTTGACAGTGGCAAAATACCATCCGAAAAGAAAGCGTTGAAATTATCGAATGAAAAACGATATGAAATAATTTTTCATCATAAACAACGCGCTCCCAGTTTTCATTCATTAACAATCATGCTGGAAACACATATGTTAGAAGATTCTTTACGACAGTGTATTCTGCCAAAAATTAAATATTCAACCTGCATGTCTGCTGAAGGTGTTGGTAGACTGCAACCAAATATATTGATATCCTACAGAAGAAGATGCTGCCTAATGGAGAAGAGTTATTTTCTGACAAAACCTATATCCTTCAAGATGATAATGCTCCTTGTTACAAAGCAAAAGTTATTCAATCTTGGGTATCGACCAATAAAGGTAAAATAATAGACTGGCCAGCACAATCTCCTGACTTAAATCCTATAGAAAACTTATGGCAGAGGATTTCTAACATTATTCCAAGAAAGAAACCCACGAAAAAGTAAAATTAATCGAATCCCTAATTAATGCCTGGTATCGGTGCATTATGAAGAAAGAATTACAAAATTTAGTGAATTCTATGCCATCAAGATGTCAATTAGTTATTAAAATCAAAGGGTGGCCTATTAAGTACTAAAATAGGTTAAAATTAATTAGTGTTTATTGTAATAAACGTTTAGGTGTAGACTACATTATTACATACATACTTATAATGTACAATTTTTCTGTTTTTGAATGAATTTTATATCAACATTTGGGCTATTATTATTACTAGTATTGTGTTTAAGTAACTGTATTATATTTGCATTGACAAAATTAATAATATTTAAAAAAATGGGATTAAACTGCAATTTATCTAATTTATGCAACTGATGCAGAACTTTTTCACACTACTGTAAGTCTTGGTGATGCATTTTCTTAACACAATTTCCATTTTAATAGTTCCAAGTGACAAAGACTTGCTGCTAAACTCTAAATTTTTAAAAAAAATATGTGATTTGTAAGTTTCATTTTGATTGTTTGATTTATTTACGAAATTCTTCCGTGACTGTATGTGTAATAAAACGTATCTATGTATATATTAATTCCGCATTTTGTATACCTGTATTAACATTTTTTTTGCACCAAATAAAGCGTTAATAAAATTACACCTGAACGCGTCCATGACATCAGGCTTGTATTCATATGTACGTATTTGTATGCATTGTACTACTCTAATGTTAGATTAAGTTACAAAGATTTGCTCTTTACAACATATTCCCCTCAATCCATTTAGCTATATAATAATACAAATACACATTTACGTGATTAATTAGCTGTTACACATATTTAGAAAGTGCATCATTGACATCAAAAATAAGCTTATTTATTTCTAATACTTTAATATTACGCTTCGAAAAGTCAGACTGCAATACTTTAACAACTTTTCACGTGCCACTGCTAGACACCAACCTGTTTTCTGCCACATGCTTCTCCTCAGTGGTAAGGTCGGCACACAGGCACTTCCAGTTTAACATTCAATCCAAACGACAGAAATTTCAGAGGAGTTTCGGATTAAGACCGCCCATGACTATAATAAACCTACAGTGCATCCCTTCCAACATTTTCTTTGCCCCAAATACCGCTATAATAAAAGCCACATCTAAGCGTGTCTATTATATCAGGTGTACCTTCATTTGCACGTATTTGTATACATTGTAGATTGTAGATTCAGATAAAAAAATTTGCTTCGCAGCATATCCCTATGTATGCATTTCGCTTGGACAATTCATAAGAATTAAAATACACATTTACGCGATTAATATACAGTTACACATATTTATAAAGTGAATCACCTACAAACCTTTTCGTCGCACTGTACAGAGCAACGGCTTCTTCTCTGCTATATGCTTGTCGTAAATGCTGAGGTAGAAGCACGGGAAACCTACAGTTCAAAGTCGATCCCAACGATAGAAATTTCAGAGAAGGTTTTTGGGATTAACATCCCAAGCTTGCAATTGTCTGCGAGTGCTCTGTCACATTTTCTTAATAAGTTTATGATCATTAATGAAATATCATTGGTCTTTAGACCAGATTGGAATATTAGTAATATAACCCTGGGGACATTTTAATTAAAAAACATTTAATGAAATATTCTTCATCTTGATTTCGAATTTGGCTCTTTCCTTCTATTTCAAAGCGTCGAATATCGGAGACTGCATAAGCTCAATTTGCTTATTCATAAAAGGTATATTTGTTAAAAAAATGTGAAAGCTCTCTAGTTTATGTTTATTGTCAAAGAAGTGTAAAAAGTTTACTCATATTATATTATTTGATGTTAATGCATGGTTGTGTTGTTAACAAGTGTTCATGTAGTTAGATTTTTGTGGGTATATCTATGTTATTTGTATTTGGTGTCTGGCCTATGTATACATAATTACAATGTGAACAGTTTAATTTGTAAATACCTGATCCTAACAAATCTTTAGTTCTATGTTTTGCGTTAAATAAGGAGTTGAAAGTGTTTCTTGTTGATCTAAAAGTTACCTTGAATGAACTTATTTTAATTAGCTATAATTATAGCAATTATCTCTGATATATCACAGAAATATGGATTTGAAATATATTTAACATTGTCAGAATGTGCTTTTGGATATATTTTTTGAATTGCTAATTTATTATCTTTCTTTTTAATTAGTATGTCAATCAGTTTAGTATTGTAGCAGTTGTCTTCGGTGTAATCATTGTTGTTTAGCGGAACTCTTAGAGCTCTGCGTATCAAAGATCTGTAAGCTGCTAATATTTTATTTTATGGTGACAAGAGTATTGTGGTATTCTGATATTTGTTTGTGTAGGTTTACTATAATTGTGAATATTGATTGGAATTATTTATTGATCACATATTTGGTTATTGTTTTGCCATGTCTTTTCAACAAAAGTTGATTTGAAAGTGGTAGATCCTTGTAGACCGCCTTCCACTGATACAATCGTGCAGCGTATTACCGAATGTTCTTCTTCCTATCGAGAATTTTACTAGCCTTTAGCCTTTAGGGTAAACTTTTATTAACGCAGAGTCTGGGATAATGAAATCGTTAAAACTTGTGGAAGAAATACGGAAATAATATATTTTATTTTGTGGTGTTTACATGTCATCAATTAACCCCTACGGAAATTTATAGAATCGTAGTACTGCGTGCCATTTGTCCTTTACCATATACAGAGGTTTCTGTAAACACTAAAAGATATCCCAAAGATCCAAGAAATTTCAAGAATGTTTTTTTAGTGACAAAGTATACCAGTTATAAATTCATTTAAGGAGAAACTGTCCTTATGTCTGGTTTTTTAACAAATAATGATTTATTCGTGCTAAATATCTTTGAAACAGTATACAGGTTTGGTTAAACTTCATCACTCGGATTATTAACTTGGGTGGCAATGAAGAGGAGAAAGCAGCCCTTGGGGGGTCGCAGTTCCAGACAAAGCGGGCTCGTGCTTGCACTCACTTCAGGGTGAAAACAATGCAATAGCTGATTGTTACAGGTACTTCAGTTTGCTGCAGTGTGCTCACAAATTGCGAGACCACCTTTGCAGCTGGCAGTCTCTTCATTCCGAAACAGATACGGCACGCGAATGCCGATGGTTATAATATAAATTACCACTTAATATCAAGTGGAACTCATTAAGGTTTAAATGCAGCCCTCCAATCGAGAAGAATGCACCCCTTCGTGGAGGTTCTTGTAAAACAAACTGATTCATCAGAATCAGATAAATGGCGACATGAATGGTCCTTATCGCACTGCAACTGCAGTTCATCCAAATTAATAAATTTAACCCCGTCGAGGAATATGAGTACTTCTTTATTTGAGCATAAAATAACGCAACGAACTAAGCGAGATTATTGTCTGCGAGAGTACATAATGAAAAGTTGTGGTTTCAGGAACAACAATATTTCAGGAGGGTGGGAGAACATTTCAGGAGATGGCATCTTTCGGAATGGAGGAGATATGACAAGATGGCCGAGATATGACGTCACAGCTTCGTATTGATCTCAAAGCAGACAAAGCGTTTGCGATCTGCAAGATGCCAGCCACTCCTGATCCCGCGACTGCTGAAGGACTTCTTGAGGATTTTATAGCTGGGAATTGATTTTCCTACGGGCGAGGATAAGAATTTATTATAAAAGTTATTCCCTGCCGCTCGAGGCCTAAAAATTGAATAATTAAAACTTTTTGCGGACGTTACGTTGATTTTCTACAACCACGTCGTAAATAAGGAGATTTCCCGCGATAAGAATCGTCGGAGTTCTGCTGACTAGAGATGTGTCGAACATTCCTTAAAATTCTTGTCAGCTTCTGTAATCTTGGGGTCGGGTTTCCTAATGAAGCAGCAGGAAGCCACACTAATTGGGATAAAAATACAGTTAGCTTATAAATATTGATCGTTTCATTGGAAATTGATTAACAAATCGTTGACGTAAATATGATAAACAAACAATAACAATTTTAGATTAACTTTATTATTCTGTTTAGCCGTTAACAGTTGTATTATAAATACAATACGTGCCACACGTGATACAGATATAAGATTAACCATGTAATGAAATCTTGATAGCAGTTGAAATAAGTTGTTATCATAGATGAAAGCTTTGGACGACACACACGTTTATTAACATTCAAAGCAGTATGTAACAAGCATAAAATTAAATAAGAGTTCTCTAAATAGTTCAAATTAAAATAGCTAATAATCTGAATCTGAATGATGGTCTGAATTTAACAAGTGCATATCTCAGAAGGAATTGAACTATATTTCTAGAGACTTACTAGCTGGTAAGGGTTAGTTACAGAAGTATCTCACGCGCATTTGAATGCAAATTCTATGGTAAACCGTGGAAATGTGGAAATAAAATTTCAAAAATAATATAAATACAGGGTCAACCAATAAATTCTCAAATAACGAAATAACAAAAAAACAACAAGAAGAACATATATAAAACAATAATAGAAAGCATATCGATATACGGATCTGAAATATGGGTGTCTGCTCCTGACAAGGATAGACAAATAGGGTCGAAGGCAGGTAGCCTACCCCTAAAAACACTTGCAATACAACTGCTGTGGCAGTAACATCTTTTTCTGTGGAGCTCTGCTCCTTGTTCTGAAGTGTTGTTCAATAAATGCGTGTAGTTAATAAGATCGCGTTTTCTTTCAACTACCCAACATATGGTCCTTCGAGAGCCGGATGGCTATCAATCAATAATTTCCACGCAACATCAGATCAACCAGGCAGCAGTCCAAGCTTCCAGAATCCGCAAGTCTTCATCAAACAGGCGTCCACGAGCAGACCGATAAAACACAGCAAGGAGAAACCCTCGCCCAACAGAGTAAACCGGTGAGCGTTACCCTATAATTCCTACTTATCCTACGTAATTAATCCAAAGA
>JABXWE010003711.1:0-32471 GCA_014611495.1 Limonius californicus
CCCCCCCCCCCCCCGTAAGGTTGACCGTTATACAACTTACATTGTAATACATTAAAAATGCTATGTTTCGTACTTGATAAATATTAAAGCCTTAGTTATGAAAGTAAAGTGTTACACCTTCTTATATTTCTTATTATTGTAAATAACAATTTATAATTTATTTTGATACTTAAGAAAGTGCCGATTTTTAGTCTCTTCTCTGATATGTGCTTCTCCTTAGGGCTAGGATAGCAACTCTGAGGACCCACAGTTTAACATCGCATCAGAACAACAGAAACACCAGATAAGGTTTAGACATTCGGATTCTACCTTTGGATTGGGAAATACTGTGTGCCGAGTTGAATCTAAGCCTCGAACCTGGTTATTCCCGTGTTACATAACTTTAATTTACTTCACTACTTAGTAATACAGAAAGATAATTTTAGTAATAACCTCTGAATATTAGATAATAAATTAATTCATCCCAATATCCAAGGTCCTTAGTTTGCAATTAATATTTTCTTTTAGTAAACATCAGCAGTTTGAACTACATAAACTATACTGCTCCAAGAAATTAACGCACCATTTATTAATGTTGCGATAACAGAAAAGTAGTGCGCTATCTACTTCAACCAAATGCATGGAATGAATGTCTGATACTAATCTGATAATTACCGATGTTACTATTGGTCCGTTTCTATATCTTTAACTTTGTTAAAAAAAATTAATCAATTTAACATGCACATTTACAATTTACTTGCAGTTTCGTTTTACTTTAAAACGTATCAAATCGTGTAGCTGTCATCAGACAATTGCTTGTACGATCAGTCTTATTTAAAATGTTACCAATCTCAAGAAATTTAAGTCGTGATGAGTGTGCCACAGCCCTTACTTTGTCAGAAGAAGGGTATTCTTTCCGCGCTATCGCTGACAGGCTTGGGGTGAACCACACAACCATTTCTCGCGTCATCCAGCGTTTCAGAGAAACTAAGGAACATGACAGGCGACCAGGGCAAGGGCGACCACGTGCTACTACCGCTGTAGAAGATCGTTTTTTTCGAATGCGTGCGATTACCAGCTACTGGCCCACAGTTGACTGCAGACAATCGCAGACACAGATTGGATTTTGCTAGAAACCACTTGAATTGGGAAAATGAAGATTGAAGACGCATTTTGTTCACTGATGAGTCCAGGTTTTGTTTGGAGAGTTGTGATAGGCGCAGTCGAGTTTTTAGACGTCCAAATGAACGATATGCTCAATGCAGTTTTACCCCCACGACTGCATTTGGTGGTGGCTCAATAATGGTATGGGGAGGCATATCTTTCACGGCCCGCACAGACCTACACATCTTCCCCGACGGCACTTTAAAACAGTCAGGGGTACATTACGGATATCTTAGAACAGTATGTTGTGCCATATGCCCCATACATCGGAGACGACTTCCAATTAATGCACGACAACGCTCGGCCCCACACAGCCAAGATTGTGCAAGAATACCTAAACGAAGTTGGTATTCCTGTTATGCAATGGCCAGCCAGAAGTCCCGACTTTAATGCGATTGAGCACGTCTGGGACCTTCTCGGAAGACAAGTACGATTCCTTCAAACACCCCCTGCAACTCTTAACGACCTAGGCAATTAATTAGTGGAAATGTGGGATAATCTTGAACAAGAGCAGTTAAGTGTGTTAGTTTCAAGCATGGACCGTCGTTGTCAAACTGTCATTACAAGTCGAGGCGGAAACACAGCCTATTGAACCTGTAAACCTACAATTTTTCAGTTTTCGGATTTTGATTTTTATAATTTTTGTAATGATTGGTATTGAATTGCGTTGATTGTTGTTAATTTGGATAAAATATGGTTTACATTACATGCAATACTTTAAACAATATTGCGATTGTTAGTTGTGCGTTAATTTCTTGGAGCAGTGTATATCATGTTATAAATTGTCAAATTATCAACAAAATACCAATTCTTTTGCTAATGCTGATCTCTTACGAGACGTAGCGACCTTCTCTTGTAGATCTGTGTTGCGCGATTAAAATGTCACAGACATATGGGAACCGACAGTTTAAGTGGATTCTGAACCATGGGAAGTATAAACACTTCTATTCCAGAGAAGTATTATTAGGTAGAATACCTCGTTGGTTGCCATTGCCTTCCTAGAGGCCGGTAAAAATCCTATATGCCGGTACTGGGAATTGGAGCCACGACCTCTAGCCCGCGACCGTCTCTAAAATCAATTAATGAAGTTTAAAAAAACGTTGTGCAGTTGATATAAGGACAGTCACTACCCATCCTCTGAGTACCTGTGAGCTGTTGGGGTTGTGGTATGTTCTAGTATACCACGTCACAAATCCACTATTATATCAGTTTTGCAATTAGCGAAACCAATGGAAGGGACCAATCGAAATGGGAGTGGAGAGAATTGGCACTCGAAACAAACCCCCAAAAAATGTTTATTTTTTGCTGATGTTAGTGAATGCTTCCTACTTAGTCATAATGTTATATGATGTTAGTCAATTTCATATTGTTTTGTTTAAATAAGTCCATATTAAAATAAAGATTGATTAACGGTAAAATTTGCTGATTATTAAAGGGAGAAATGGGGCGGAAAGGTGGTACATAAAATATTCCATTTTCGGGTAGCGTGAGAATTCCTCAACCTGACTTAAAGTTCTATCAATAATAATAAGAAAAGCACGAGTAAAAAAAAGTAAGTAATGAAATTGACGGCCGCAACGGGACGACTATTATATGGGCCGCAAGTAAAAGATGACATGTTCTAAAGGGCCACATGCGGCGTGCGGGGTGACGACCCTTACTGTATAGTATAGCGTAATTTTAAAAATACATATCTTAACGACCCTTACTCGAAATAGTAACACTGAGGTTAGGAACACGAGTTTTGAAAAATTTTGTAAGTTTACGTAAGTTTCCAATTAGTTTTCCAATTGCAACATAATATGATATGTAAAATTTAACGGAACTAATTATACTGAGTGCAACAGCAAAAATAGTATTGCCGTAGTTACAGGGGGTTTTCCAGTTAAATGCAAAATTAACTTTATTTCTATCTTAAGTTCATGTTCACGGTTAAATCAATATTTGTTATTTATGGCACGTTCCCATTAACAGATTATATCATCTCGTTGAACACCTGATTACTTATTAAAAAATGATATATCCCTGTCACGAACGGTACTTCAATAAGCAATCGATTATCCAGCATTTAGCGCACGGCGACAAACGTGCCTTCATAATTAATAATAAATATAAATATGGAAGTACTCTTTTAAATACACGGTGGATTTAATTTTCTTGGTTATATTATTAGTCCAATTTAAGGCAATAATGTTACTTATTAAAAATAATCGAGGAAATTGATTTGATTTTGTGGGTTAGCAAGTCATAAACAGCGCTAACTAAGGAAACTTTCTTACCACTTCTTCTTCTTGGAGTGCTTTGTCTCTTACGAGATCTAGCTACCTTCTATGCTATGCCTGTGTTGCCTGTTTTAAAGTACCACAGACGTAGAGGACCTACGGCTTAATCTTGGCTCCGAACCTCTTACAAACACAAAAATAAATTGGCGTTTTGTGCCACAACCGCTACATCACACTGTATACTGTTAAATTCTGTAGTGAACACATTGAAGTGTTATTCACTTTTCGCGGTCTACGTTCTGTAGTTCCCAATATAGTGATAGTTTTAAATGAACACAAGGATAAAAGAATCACAATTGTGAGAATCATCAATTAACAACGTAATGGTAATCTAATTATTGCAACCTTCAATGTGATTGATTTTACTAGTACATATGTTTCGACAATTGACTTACAATCTTGCTAATTAATTCCACCGATTCTTCTGATACTGAATGAATCAAGATCAACTTTGTGAAAACATCAGCTGATCGCTTTAAACAATGCCCTTTAGTTTCAATGAGAATAAGTTTTAATTTAATGTAACATTGACACATTTTCTGTGATATTGCATACACTTAATATGTTAATCATGTTTTCTTCATAAACATGGTAATTAAATTGTGTTTTTCAGCTATAAATTTTCTGAAGCAATATATTTTATGAGAAAATTATAGAAAAATGTGAACTGTTGTATTTATTGTATATTACTGCATCATGGAACTTCATGATTGAATTAATTTCGTCATAGATATACTTATTCAAGTTTCTATATCACAGGCAAACGCGTTTAGGAATGTATCGTGAAATATTAAATTCGATACGATACAAGTAGGTATTTATAACATAATGCTGATAATCTTATTCAACCATATCTGGCCTTGAACTTGAGATTGTTCTTTTTTATACAGTGCGATCGAAAATGATTGAAGGCACCGCCTCATACTGATTTTTTCGGCTTATTACTTTGTGTGGCTTTGACAAATTTTAGTGACGTGCAATAATATTTTTTATACAAAAATAATTACCGTTAGACACTCTTAAAAACTTTTCTTGTTGAAAACTACGATTTAAGTTATGCGTAAATGTTTACCGTACAAAACTCAAACTACTTGTAAAAATAATAATACAATCTAAATAAAAAGTCATTTTGTCATTTTTGAGATGCGAGTAATTCATTCGAATAATAAAATTCTTTCGAACTATGCTCGTTTAGCGAGGCGCGCATTTTGAATGAAATAATGCGAAATATTCGAGTATTCATGCATCACCTAAATGCGAGGAATTCATTAGAATAATGAAAACCTCTCGAACTACGTTCGTTTGGCGACGCGCGCATCTTGAATGAAATAATGCGAAATATTCGAATATGCATGCATCTCAGATAGGCGAATAATTCATTCGAATGATAAAATCCTCTCGAACTACGATCGTTAACGACGCGCGTATTTTGAATGAAATAATGCGAAATATTCGATTATTCATGCATCACCTAGATGCGAGGAATTCATCCGAATGATAAAATCCTATCGAACTACGATCTTTTAGCGACGCTCGCATTTTGAATGAAATAATGCGAAATATTCGATTATTCATGAATCTCAGAGATGCGAGTAATTCATTCGAATGATAAAATCCTCTCGAAATACGATCGTTTAGCGGCGCGTGTATTTTGAATGAAATAATGCGAAATATTCGATTATTCATGCATCACCTAGATGCGAGGAATTCATCCGAATGATAAAATCCTATCGAACTACGATCGTTTAGCGACACTCGCATTTTGAATGAAATAATGCGAAATATTCGATTATTCATGAATCTCAGAGATGCGAGTAATTCATTGGAATGATAAAACTTCTCGGATTGCTTCCGTTTTGTTGTTCGAATTTCAATTAGTCGAATATTTTGATCAGTTAAAGGTTTTTCAATTCCCTAGACTAAGGACTAGGACTTGCTATTAGTAAATATTTTTGTAATTTATAGTTAAATAATTGCTGGTTTTTACCCTAATGGTATGGCGATTTATGGCAGTCTTCAGTCAATGTTCATTTGCACTTTCGACTGCGAAATGGCTATTGAACTTAAATAGCGTAGCATAGCAGTCATTGTAGACATCGAGCAGAGCGTGTTTTTAGTTAGTGCCATACAATAAATAGGTGTTGTGGTAGCTCAGTTGGTAGAGCGCTCTCTTTCTGAGGAAAACGTCAATTCTGGCTTGGGTTCTAAACCTTAGCAGTACTATGTAGATTTATAAAAATCTTGTCTACAACCCATCACACACAATTTCCCAATCCGGCTTGCAACCGTGGGATCTTAATGCTAAAAAAACCTTCCCTGGAATTTCTGACGTTCGAATTCGACGTTAAACTGTAGGTCCCCCGTGTTTCTACCTTAGCGCTGAGGAGAAACACGCGGCAGAGAAGAGGCCGATGCCCAGCAGTGGGACAAAAAGGCTGTCAATTAATGAATAAATACTAAATATAAATGTAATTTTGGGGCAATTTCCGATAACTCGAATTTTCGATAACTCAAATTCTCCTCAGTTTTGATTTATCGAGGATCGACATATTATATTTCCAAGATGTCCAAACATAAACTAGTTGAGAGGTAATTAGTCGGGTGATTGTGACGTCAAAAGATGTCTGCTTATTATTCGGTAATAAAAAAATTCCTTTAGCAAATTCAACGTTGCACCTTCTATGTAAACAGTTCCACAATCTTGCTGAAAGAACTCAACTTGTGGTTGATCGTCGTGGAGCTGATCTGCAAGCGATTTTGAAACTAATTGTTAGAAATTTTTGGTATTAATGTTCTCATTAGAAAATTTATTCTTCTTAAAATAACAATCGAAATCGCAATTTTTAAGTGGTTATGGTGGATATGATGAGCTTTTGATATGTATGAGAATTTTTTGTTGACTACTGGTTTTGGACGTCTAAGTAGCTACTGAAATGGCAACGATGCTTCATCGCTAAAAAATGTCATTATTGTGAAGGATTTCATTGAAACATGTTCGGTACTGTCGATGCTTTTTAAATTCTTAGCAATAACTTTTAAACGACCGACATTATGTACGGATGTACATGAAATACTATTTTGCAAGCCTGCCGACACAAACCGTATGAAAGATCTACAATGCAAATATTCAGCAACTCAGTTACGAAAACAATATTATGCTCATTACCTGTCTAGCGGAAGAACCATCTTAATGATTTGTTGAGACATGCATTCATCCGTTGTTGAATATCCCGTACAGTGTATTCTGTAAGTACAAATGCATTGCCCCGAGACTTTCCTTTACAGAAGTACACTTTCATTATATATTGATATACTATGTAAATAAATACATATTAAATGGAGTCTTTTTCTTACAACGTTTATTACGAACTTGCAAACTCATTTTGCAAATCCCCCGCGGGCCGTTATAAACGATTGCAACTCTATTTTGTTAAAGAAATACATTTTTAGGATTTACTTTCTGCTATTGCCTGCCCTTTTCTCTAGCTTTCTCGCTTCTTCATCCGCGCATCCCGAGGCTCATAACACTTGGCAGTGCCTCTACGTGCTGACTGAATATTTCATAGCCGACTCCTTCGTTGGAAAATTCCTCTTGCTACTGATTGAATCAATGACGATAAGAGTACTGCCAAGTACCATTTTGATCCCGTTCACGGTATTAAAAATAGACTTCCAGAATAAATATATTCCGCTCTCCTGTGAACACCATATTAATGTAAAAGTACACACTCGATATCTTTATTCAAAACAAAACTGCGTAAGTTTTTTGATTTTTTAATTTAATAAGGTCGCATGGAACTAACTTTTTTTGTCTTAGAACTGTGAAGCTGACCTTTATGTGTCGTTTTATTATTTCTCATAAGAGTCAATAAAATGCAGGGTTTCATTGTGGATTAAATTAAATTTTGTTTTTTATCAGACCAAATCAAGAATAATATACTCAGAAGACATATGTAATATATTTTGATAGTATCAACGAATTATAGGTTATGTTGTCAACATAAATAAGATCTCACTAAGTATTGCCTCTAAAATAACTACTATAATCTAGACTCTAGACTGTAAAAAGATCGTTATGTTTAAAGTTCTCGACATAACAAAGTGTAATAATAATTTTTAGACTAAACGTTCATTTTTATTGAGATTTTAAAATGGTCGGGTAATATTTTTTGCTCAAGAAAGTTAACTTAAATTTAAGAGCAAATGGCCAATGGCTCCATTCTTGAGAACTATTACATTACTTTTGGTTTGTACAAGTTTCTAAATATATTATCTACATGTTAAATTTAGCACTTTCAGGAGATTTCATTAATGGTTTGACAAAGACAAAGAATTCCAGAATCTGAAACCATATTTCGGTTAGTATTTCACATTCACTTTATGTAAGTGTAATATTATAGGAAAGCAAACTTGGTATATCTAAACTTGTACAAAAGTACGAGGTTTATTCTCAAAGTAATGGCCATTTAAATATTCCAACCGAACGAGCGGCATAGTCGATTTGGTGCTTTAATGGTTGATGAGCTAGTCACTTTACCGTGATTCTCTCATTCTATTCAGTTGTATAATAATGCACTAAAATTAGCACTACGATTGAAGATACCACCAAGTAGGACCACGAATCTTATGACGGTGCGTACCTGAATCACATTGTGCCTGGCGACGAGACTTGGAATTCTACACAAATGTTGAAACCAAGCAACAATCAATGCAGGGAAAGCATGCTAGGTTCCCCAAGTCAAAAAGTTCAAGAATGCTAAGCTTATGGCTACTGTAGTTTGGGACAGGAATTGTTTGTTGATTTTCCTTTATTTTAAATATTTTTCAAAAACCCGCGACCGCATTTTAAACGAAGATACAAAATGGTTTTCGTGACACGCGGCAAGCTTCTATGACGAAGGTATACAAAAATTTGTATCACAGTATAATAAGCCTTTAAATTGACTATGTGACCATGTAGAGAATATAGTTTAGGAGTATATTTAAAAAATAAACTTAATAAATTTGTTTCAACTTTACATTCTTGTTTTATGGCCGATCGGCCCTTAATTTCCCAATAATCAATAAACTTCGTAATTTTTGCCTATTGTGAATATTACTTAAACGTACGCTCAGCAAATAAGTATTTACTAAACTATACGTAGCTTTTGTCGGCTCTATAACAGCTGGGAAGAATTATAAAGGTTTGAAGTGAAAACCGTGCAGGCAAGTGTTTCTTGGAATGTGTGGGAAAACCAAGGGGCGGCAGTGTCTTAAGAAGGCAACGGCAGTCTACAAGGGGCGGTGTTGTTGGTAGTTAGGCGTAAGCCTGCATATCTTTGGGCAGTAACTGATTAATAGCGTTTGCGAACCTACTAACTGATTGCGATGCGATTATCATCTAAGCTGATGCTAGGTGGGAATTTCATGTTACCACTTGTGTGTTTATACTGTATATAAATATGGGACAATGGCACTATCAGTTAATTTAAGCAGTGGTGTCCCTGGCGAGATTATGGTTTATATCCCATGAAGTTTTTACCCAAATGGTTACGTATTATCTACTTAGTCTATGTGGTTTACAAACACAAGGTCCTATTACTGTTGTTATACAAGGTTGTTGTGTCTATGTAAGCAGTTATTGGAAACAGTAGCGTAGTGAACATAAGTAGCTATATGAGAAGATAATGTGTGTGGCATCATTAATAATAATTTACCTAGTAATTATCCGCAACTCTTATAAATTACAGAGAGACTGGCTGGACGTAGTCCAATAGCCCTCTGGAGGATTGGTGCACCAGAAGATATGCATAATTATACTAATTACTCGTAATTTACGAATCGCTGTGGGAGCTAGCCGGCAGATGAGCGTTCGTATCCTGTTCGATTCCCTGGTGAGTACAACTGCCCAATGTTTATTGACAGATCAGTAAGTCTGTGTTTTATTATCTGTTGCATGTCACTTGCCTGTCGCCACCAGTGCGTTCTGATCGCATCCGCTGTTTGTTTACCCAGGAACTGCATAAATTAAATGCAGAAGTTTTTTTTCCCCCCCCCCCCCCGTAAGGTCGACTCTAACATTCGATTTAAATATTTGTTAAAAATTTGAAGATATATTTATTGAGAAAATATTTTATAAACTAAAGGTTTTACGAAATAAGTTTATAAGATGTTACATACGTCATTCCATTAGCTTAAATTTTCCTAGAAATTGTAACTATGTTTTCAACCAATATCTGTTCTGAGAATAATGTTTACTATTGGAATAAATAAATAGAGTTAATAAATTCTACACTTCTCCTTAGATAACTTTTTTAGCTATCGCAACTTTACTTGCAAATTTTTAATTAGATATTAATATCTAACTGGGTTTTTCTCCTGTCGTTTAATATAGATAAGCTGGCGCTTATCCAGATTTATTAATCAGCAATGACATTTAATTTCGAAGGATTGCCAATCAGAAGAAATGCTTAAACTTAAGGGCAAATGTTGTTGCAATTGCAACAAATTATGTGATAAATTACAGGAAATTATTTTACTTAAGGAAAGTATAATGTTCTTGGTTGCATTAATTTTTTACGATTAAATTCGTTTAGGGAGAACTGATTCAAATTGATTCATTATTTTTAAATTTCAGGATACATACTTTTATAAATTTTATTGTTATTTTTCTTTAACAGTACTGTTAAACCAAATTTTAAGTAAGAGCAATGTTAGCTTGCACTGTTGTTTTTCCTTTTGTAAGTTGCGACATATTAATTGCCTTTAATTTGTTTTAAGTAGATTTCGATAGTGTTTAAATAGATCTGCTCGTTGTATTTCGTCACAGCATTAGTTTAATTAATTACTAAGTACTAAAAAATACGAGGCTTGTGCAACTGAAACCCATCTTTGATCAACTTAGCCTTGAAAACAAATGCAATAATTCAAATGACGTTTGCTAGTGTTAGTAGTGTTTGTAAGAAACACATTAATAAGTTTCTGGCGTTTGAATTTGATTCTAACGTTTAAAACTTCGATTTTGAAATGGCGTTTGTTGTTGAAAATCTGTTCAAGTTTGATCGGCATGCGGTTCTACAATTTGTATGCACTGAGAGTGTGCAGCCATTGCAGATTCATACGCGAATGCAAGCAGTACATGGAAATGCATGTATTGCGTACCCAACTGTGCAGGAATGGTGCCGAAAAGTTAAGGATGGCAAAGAGTGGACTATGGATAAGCCGCTACCAGGTGCACGGTGTACTGCATTAACAGAAAACAATGTGGCATGTGTGCAAGGCCTTACTAGAGAAAATCGTCGAATTTCAATTTGACAAATTTCAGAAATTGTTGGTGCAAGTGTAGGATCGGTCCATAGTATTTTTCGTAATCTAGGTTACAGCAAAGTTTGTTCGCAATGGATTCCTCGTCTCTCGTCTAATGAACAAAAATGCTTGAGAATGGGCTTATTTCTGCAACACCTCACAGACTATAGGTAAAATGGTGATGACTTTCTTCTGTCAATAGTTGCTGATGACGGAACTTGGTGCCATTACTACGAGCCATCCAGTAAGTTAACGTCGATGCAGTGGAAACATTCAAGTTCACGACCACCGAAGAAGTTTAAAGCACAACCTTCTACAGGCAAGGTGATGTTAATATTTTTATTTAACCATGAAGGACCCTTGTCGATAGAGTTTAAGGAACCTGGAGTAAATGTCAATGTAAATCTGTACAATGAAACTTTGAACAAGTTTCATCAAGCAATAAGACGGAAAAGTCCAGGAAAAATTACGCGTGGGGTCATTTTGCTGCACGACAATGCTAGACCTCACATTGCTAATGTGGTAAAAGAAAATCTTCAACAAAAGAAATGCAGGATTTTAGAGCATTCACCCTATAGCCCGGATCTATCGCCTTGCGATTTCCATATTTTTAGACCGCTGAAAAAGACGGTAAAAGGTCGGCATTTTGAGCCTGACGCAGAAGTACAGATAGCTGTAGAAGACTTCTTCAATGAGCAGCCACAAGAATTCTATGAGCAGGGTATACGTCGGTCAGTAAAACAGTGGAATAGGTGCCTTAACTGTGACGGTAATCAATTCTAATTAAATTGTTAAATAAATTTTTTATAAAGTGTAGATGGGTTTCAGTTGAACACACCCCATAGTTAGCTGAGCAAATACAGCAGCAATTATTCATTAATAGTAATTATTAGTTAATAACCCTGTATTAGGTGCATATAAATGCCTCTATTTCAATTATATTTTAAGATTTCAAATAAGCTAGTATCATTAATTATGCTGTAGTTGAGGTTTTTATACAGGGCCAGCCAGCAAAGTTGTTCCCCCTTAAAAGTGGTTGCCGTATACCAACATACGAGGGGAGTTTTTTAGGTTATCTACTTAAGCATGAAGGAAACAAGTTAGAGAACAAACAAAATTTTATTTTTCAACATAAGAACCATTAACTCTGCAAAACACGACTCCACAGAATTTTTCATGTCGTCATTCGGCAAGAAGCGCCCTCTCAAGTGTTTTTTTAGTTTTGGAAAAGAGATAATAGTCACAGGCGGCGAGGTCGGGACTGTACGGTGGATGTTGTAATTCCTCAAAGACGCATTCATATAATTGCTTCTTAACGATTCGTGCTTTATGCACCCTGCAGTTGTCGTGCAGGAGCATAGTTTTCTGGGCAAAATTGTGAGGTCTTTTCTTGCGTATAGCTGCTTTCAAATTGATTACTGTTTCGTGGTAGACATTCTCTATTATTGTAGACCCTTTGGCATATACTCAATCCATAAAATACCTTCAGCATCCCAGAAAACTGCGGCCATCACTTTTCCTCTGAGAATTGCGTCTTCGCCTTCTTGGGTGGTAGAGAGCCCTTATGAAGCCATTGCATGGACTCTTGTTTCGTCGGTGGGTCCCAGTGGTGAACCCAGATCTCATCCACAGTTACAATTTTAAAGAAGAAGTCCTCATTTTGGGATAAAGCCGCCAAATTATCCTGGAAAATTTGTAGCTTATACAATTTTTGGTCAAGAATGAGCAGCCTGGTAATCCACCGTGCTGACAACTTGCTCATTCCCAAATCTTCATGAATGATTTTACAAACAGAAGTTTTTGATATACATACGTGCTTCTCCTGCAATAACTGAAACTGTCACTCGGCGATCAGTCAACACCAAATCTTCAACTTTATTTATGGCCTCCTGTGTTCGTGCTTTAAGAGGTATTTCGCACTTTGGGTCATCCTGAATAGACTCTCTGCCCCATTTGAATTGCTTATACCGCAATTTAACTTGAAAATAGGGCGGGCTATGTTCTCCATACACAGCCACCATTCGCTCTAGGATATTCTTTGGATTATTGTCTTCTTTCGATAGAAATATTATGACGTTTCTGTGTTCAATTTCTAAATTACATAGTTTTCTACCTCTAACTCTATACAGAAATGACAAATCTTAAGCGAGTTGTATCGAACTTAGAGGATACAATCTAAAATGTCAGAGAGACTTGACATAATAAAATTATCACGATAGCATTTTATTTCCACAGCTAAGTAGATATCATATTGCGTATATTATGTTTCTTTTAGCCGGCCTCGGTGGTCTAGTGGTTAGCGCATTTGCCTTTAGATCGAACCTGGCTGAGGTCGGCGAAATGTTTCTAGCGGGGAAAAATCTGCAAATGCGCCTTCTGTCAGATAAAAAGTAAAGCCGTAGGTCCCGTGCCACTGCGATGTGTGACACGTTAAAAATCATTACTGGAGTTGGAATTACCCCAGATAGGCAAAATTCTTAGTTAGGGTGTAGAAATGTGGCCTACGTGCATAGAGATGCTTGGAAAACCGCGTCCTAGATCTCGCCCTTTCAAATCATCATCATCATCATGTTTTTTTTTAATTTGACGTCGACGCTGAAAAATTCATTGTGAACGTACCACACATCATCTGTTTGAACATAACCTCATTTTTTGCGTTTGTGCCGTTTCTAATCGTTTACTTGGATTTTTTAAGCTTTTTGAGGATTTTTAGCCTGCAGTTTGAAAAATCAGTCTTCTTCAAGACTAAATTGTGTGTTCCGTTAGTGAAAAGTATAGCAGGGACAACGAGCCAGTTTATGCACGTCATCAATACACTTTTGCAGGGCCATTCAACGCTAACCCCAAATAAATAAAAATAAGATTTTGTTTTTGTAAATAATTCGTCGAAAAGAATTATTTTTGGATAAATAAAACCATATATTTAATGAATCTGCTAATATTTTGAAGTTATATCGATTTATAACGAACAAATTGATTTTTATTATCAAATTTTCCGCTCTTAGGTTGGTATGACATTGTACTTTGTTTACATATCGTTTTTATTTCTACTAACTTATATTGATACACGTGGATTGTTAGTTGCGCTTTTTCGTTGTTATTTAGAACTTAGTTGTTGCGTTTACGTGTGTTGTGCGTTGGGAATAATGCCAAAAGCTATGTGCTAGCAGTCGAAACAGCTTACAGCCTCTCTAATAAGCTATTTTGAGCAAGAACGCGACAATGGAGGGCCTTTGATTCCTGTAACTGCTGTACAAGTTACATTTTGGAATCAATGTATAATTATTGTATTATTACATTATAGTATTTTATTTATTATAGAGAGTTGCAAATGCCTCGCAATTAAGTTTACCAACCGTTAGTTCAGTTTCATAGACGGTAAAATCAAACGAACTAAACAAAAGTCCGAAGCGGAAAAAGTTAAGAACGAAGCCCGTAGTGGGCATTGACCATTTCGATCAAGTAGCCATAAGAAATGTGGTTTATGAAATGTATCAAAACAGTAAGTGAATCATTTACTCTCTTTTGTTGAACCTTACAAGTAAGAATACTTTTTTCTTAGAACAACATATTACTCGGACGTCTCTATTGCGAGTTTTGAAGGAAAGAGACGTTTTCAAGGGAGGACTATCTTCATTAGGAAAGGTTCTGAAAAATGTAGGATTCCATCCAAAGCTTGGCTGCCCTACCACTGAGCCATCCCCGCCCCTTAGCGATTAATTAGATTGTACATATTTTGCTAAGTTATAGTGCATACATATATATTTAAGAAGTCCAAACAGTAATATCACAAGAGCGAGGGGGCCAGGGTGTTGCAGTATTCCTGCTAATGATCCGGTCATCAAAATATTCGCGTGAAAAATTACTTGTATCTTCAGCTGCATGAGCTGTTGCGCCATCCTGTTGCAGAAAACAATCCCGTAGCTCATCATCGTGAAGTTCATTTTAAGAAAGGTTGCAATAATTCGTTCCTGTACCTTGCTGCAGTTAGCGTGCATTCGAAAAATATTGGCCCAATTAACCTATGACGACTCATTCCAACCCAGATTCCTATTTTCTGCGGATGACGGAGACCTTTAATAGTAACGTGTGGATTCTCGCTACTCCAAATCCGCATATTCTGTGAATTAATATACCCATTAAGGTAAAACCAGGCTTCGTCGGTAAAAAAAAGGTTAAATTTAACTGCTCATCATTGAGATTATCCAAAAACCAACGACAAAACTGAACCCTTTTTGGATAATTCTGTTCTAAAAGCTCCTGAACGGAAATAAATCGGTAAGGATGCAGATGCATGCAATATTCTGTGGCATGTACCATAACTTAAATCATCAACTTGCTGGCGTCATAGGGATACCTCTCTCGGAATTCCACAAAACAAGGAGGAATTGAATAGGTCCATTCTCCGTCAACTTGAAAGCCGTTCCGAAAGTAAGATTCAATGATGAATGCTCTTTAAAATGTATTAAAAATTATTTTAACAATCTGTCAGATTCGTATCAAAAAAAGATAACTAATTTATCTGACAACATAAATATTCCTTTAGTCTAGTAAAGACGTGACTTTTCATTTCACAGCCTGCTGAGGATCGGCTTTTTATGGATCTCTTGATAGTAAATGGGGAAGTATGAACTGAAATCGTTACATTTTTTGAACTGTTAGCTTGTTCTTCTGCTACATTATCATGTTCTCTCGCATCCATATCCCCTTCAGGCATATAATACGATTCCACATTATCTGATAACAATGTAGTGTTTTCGGGTGTTGTACAGGGAATATTTCCAATAGTAAGTACCTACTCGCATTTGTTCCTCTTTCCTCTGTAGAATTGTTTATATTTATGATTTCACCTGCGTAGCTTTTATTAATTTTCAACCATACACTGAAAAGGTCCTTTGCAGATTCTTCACCGTTCCAATCTTCGTTGGGGTTTTGCATTTTAAATTTTGAAAGCGTCTCTGGGTTTATATGATTCTCAAAAATTTAATATGTTTCTCTGCTCTAGCTGATAGCTCATTGTGCAAGCTTTCGTCATAATGATCGGTAACCACATTTTTTGTAGTTGCAGATGTTTCTCTTACAATACACTTTGAATAATCACCAGCATCCGGGTTGAAAGCGAGAAGGCCGCAACGTCTAAAACTATTGCTGATCATGGTTGGTGTAATTATTTCTTGGACTAGTTTATGTATAATTGGTGTCACATTCTGCTTAGTAATTTGTGGATTTTCATGTTCAATTAACCATTGGCGTACATATTGCTTCCGCTTAAACTTCAAAATATGGAAAACCGAAACATCTAAAGGTTGCAGTACATGTGTGGCATTTGGATAAAATACTATCAATATAATTTGATGATCATTTAAAAAGTTACTAAGGTGCATAGTTAAAAGTGGTCGGTGGACATCCACAAAAAAAATAACAGGTCTTATGGTATTTTGTTTACCTAGCCAAGGTTTGTATACATTGGCCATGTATTCATAGAATACCTCCCCCGTCATCCATCCTGTATCGGACTTCCCTAGCCCCCATTCACTAGGATAATTTTGAACAATATCAGCTGGAAGTCTTTTGTACGGGAAAACAGCCATCGGTGGCGCAATTTCTCCTGATCCAGAGACTGTAAATGGAAGTGTAAGGTTCTCCTTTTCGGACGTTTTGCTTATATCGTAAGTATTTTTTGCTCCTCGTAATGTTAAAACTTTTCCTGGTTTAGGACATAGCGCAAATGCCGTTTCATCGGCATTAAAAAGTCGACTTCCATCATCTAAAATATCTGCATATCCGTCAGGTACTCTAAAACTTCTGCAAACCACTTCCGAATGTGTTCTTCTGATAGTTGACCTTGATAACCAGTTATATTTTCAGAAAACTTTAACGAAATATTAGGATGTCCTTTGAGAAACCCTTGGTACCATTTTTTTCCTGGTTTCCCGGCACTAAACGGATGATCTCTGTCCATTTCTTTCATTAATTTTATAACAGTGTTCAGAAGGCAATACTTTGTTAAAGGAAATCCAGCTGCACTCAGGTACACTATCCATTTAACAATTCTTGCTTCTTCTTCCTTACGGAGTACGGTGGAAGGGCCCATATTACAAACTTCAGGACTTATACCCTTTACTTTATTTCCTAAAGTAATCCTCGGAACTCCAAATTTCTTACTAGCAGCTAAAAAGGACATTCCATTTTTCACAGCAGCAATAGCTTGTGGCATATTTTCTTGGGTGTATTTGCGAAATGATTTCTTCTTGTGTTTCTCCTTGATAACTAATTATGTCTTTTTCTTAAAAATAGCGTCCCTAACGTCCAGGTAGATACTTTTCATTTCATGTTCAGTTATGAGCACATTGTACCGCAGTAGTTGACACCCCATGTCCATCCGCAGCGTAAATTACGAACGATTTTATGAGTATAATTACCTACAAAACATGCAAAATCCTATAATCGACAGTATTGTCCATTATTGGGTTTTTCGCAGAAAACGGAAACCAGTAATGGACACATAACCTAACAGTATTATTTTATGTTTATTTAATTAAAAATTGTTAAAAACTGCATCATAATATGCATAGCACCAAAATGCAGATCTTACATTGTTTCTAAATAAAGCTTCGTGTTAACAACGCCAGCCAGGGAATTCACAAATACATATGTACCTACGTAAACATAAAATTCACAATGCACCGCAACACGTGATGTTTATGCGCAAACGCTTTCAAGCACGACAACCCTAGTGTAACAGTGAGACTAATCTTTATTAGCACATTCGAAATAATTAGCGCACATATAATCTTCCGAAGTTTATTCCAAATAAGAGTTCTGCCTCTTTGTTTGCCCGAAAGTACTAGGTTCCGGCATTATAATTTTTATATCTTCCACTGGTATGAAAGAAATGTCCGGAACATTTGGTTTGATAAAATTTCCTTTATTTTTCATGATTTGCGCAAAACTTTCCTTCAAATTCATTATTTTCATTAATTATTCCACTCAATTTGCCAACATAAAAAACATTTGCACTTCTTGCTTTAAACTTAACAAGAATGTATGCTCCTCCTATGTGGTGCTTCTGCAACTCTTAAAAATTTTGCAATAAACTATTAACAGCTTCATCTGAAATTTCTGATTTTGAACAGAGGCCAAGCAAGAACTCGTTCTTGGCCTCTCTGCATATTTTTCTTTTAACTTTAATTGCCTTTCTTCAAATTCTTTTTGTAATGCATTTTTTTCAGAAGTGTTGGTCGCTGTCATGCACTTCCCATTTTTATTTGTTTTTCTTATTTGTTCGCGGCTTGGATTTTAGATATCTTCCAAGTTCGACAGGCGAAACTATTGTTAAGTTTGCGAGCTCATATTGCTGAATATTTGTTGGTGATGGAGTTCGTGTTCCATTGCAGTGATTAAAACTTTTGTTCAAATTAGTAAACGTTCCAGGTTGAGCTGAAAGATCAAGTGCTTCAACGGCATTGGGTATCTCAATTTCTCCTGGTGCTGGTTTATGAGTCACTGGACTGCATATAGGTAAAGTTGCTTACGCACTTGTAGTTGCTTCTGGTACTATTGCCTTGTCATGTGCTATTCTGACACATTCAGCTACTTCATAAATAGAAAATCTTTCACCAGGATAGCGCATCATCTAACTATCAACAAACGAATCATAATGTTTTTGAAACGGCCCCCAGAGGGTCGCCACTCACATTTTGGGAACCATTACACTAGAGTAAATATAATAATGTTGACTTTCTCAATTTTGAGAGAATGGAAAGCTGTGTGAACCACTGTATGTTACCACACGGAAAGCACTTATTTTTTTGCTACAGTCTATTACGGGCTTAAAGGGAATTGTAACGCATAAACGACGGCATGCCCTAGCGTAGCTCAGAGAGAGGGGGGGTTCGTTTTGTAAAATACAGCGCGCTTAAATCTGATCAAATTCGGGATACAGTCGTAATAAGTGCGGGCGCCAACGGATATATCACTAGATCCGGCACTTCTCAAGCTCCACGTTACTTTGAACGGCCAATCCGAAGGTTGTGCGTGATGGAACTTAGCTTTTCACGCAATTGTTCGTAATAGAAATGTGAATTTACTAGCCCCGTAAACAAAGGGGCGCAACAATCACTCTCAGCTGTCCTTAGAGAAATTTTCACATTTCTTTTGACAGAGATAAAAATAAAATAGATTTGAGTTTAACAAGGCATTTCATTAAATTAGAGAAGGGGACAAAATACACGCAAAATGGTTAAAAACAGTTTAAAGCGAACATTCTTAAGATTAAACAAGGTCACGCACAGGTGAAACCAAAACAATTAAATCTAGGCTAACAATACCTAAAAAAAGGTACGGCAGAAAGGCCTTGTATACGCAGTATTTTCTTGTATCGCTAAAGTTCTTCGAATCATTCTTATCCTACAGACAAAATATAAAGTAGTTGCACAAGATTTCACAATCAAAGGCGTGCGTCTTCAGGGGGGTGTACAGCTTGACTCAGTCCCTGGATGTAGCGATGGAGTTTTTACAGTTAGCTTCCCTCGAAACCGCTTGCTTTTGGCAAATTTTTCAATATTACGTTATACGTTACGGTACTTTAAGCGATATTTTCGGAATTTTTGTGAAACCGAAAATCCCCTTTTTCGGACGTACCGTGAATGGTACCACAGAAAGCGAAAGTAATTATGTATTGGTAAATTACGCTTATTCGGTCGCCTGGGGGTAATTTAAAATCTGCGTAATACTCAGGTCGACAGCTGGTGCCTGACTCTTGCCTTCTCCCCGCACGTAAGAGTGTATGGACCCGGGTTAAAGCTGCGTTTGCAGAAAGCTAAATAAACGTCGCGCATACAGGGTGCGTTCAATAAATGCGTCCGAACGTCACAAGTGCCATCAGAAATACTTTGGCAATAATTTTTACAAATCAACTGGTATATTGTTATTGAATGTGAATGTGAAAATTTGTAGTTTCAGAGATCCTTTCCGGTGAAATAGAATCAAATGTCTCAATGTCGATGGTTTTGTTTTAAAAATCGTAATTTTACGGTGAATACAATTAATTTTATATGTTAAATAAGGCAACTAAAAGTTTAACACTAAATTGAATTCAATGTGAGTAGATAACAGATCACAAGCTTTGTTAGTTAATTTTTAGAATAATGAATCCGTTTATCTATGGTTACCATGTTGGTTGCATACTTACTGCATACTAGTTTTTCCAAAACTAATAGGTTTGAATTTTTGTAATACAGTTATAATAAAAAAAATTGGAAAATAACAGTCAAATGTAGGCCTCTATTTAATATCACATGTATTTCAACATTTCATATAAAATTTACAACAGTAAAAATTCTACTTTACACAATGTTATTGTACTGTACAAATTGTTCTTGAGAATGTATAAATTAATGTCAGCTTCTCACTTCACATATGTTAGCACCCAAATAAAACAAATTTTAATGAGAGTACAGTGGATGGGCTACTGAGAATAAAAATATCAACAGCAAAATAGTAGATATATAAATAAAAATAGTACAATTAATTTAAACTAATTTAATAAGCAGTTTCAAACTTCTGAGCTGTTTAAATTTTCATGGCATTGTATTACAACTATGTTAGGTTGTAGATATAAATATAAATCTTGCTCATGTTAAAGAGTACCAAATGTATTACACAGCCTTAATTAATATTACAATATAAAAATAATCAGAAAAGAAGATAAATCACAAAGAGTTTTGCTTCAAATAACTAATTCTTGACATAGGTGCAACGCAATCACATAATTTTGCAATGACTGTTTGTAATTTGTTCAAACTTTAGTATTTTCAGTACAAATTTTTTACATTAAGCAATTTTGTTTTGGACGGAGTAATCCAAATAGTATGAACTATACAGTTCAGCAAATTGAAACACACATATCTACAATTCAGAACACATACATTCACTTTTTGTTAAAACACATTTAATATTTTTGAGTCATAGGTTTCCTTGTTCGCTAAGCCTATGCTATTATTATCACAAAGATGTAAAAAATCCTTCAGATGCAATTTCAAAGAGAAAGTGACTAATAATCACTGATGACTTGTATTTTTTGTCATGGAATTACTTACTGAGCATTATTTACTTAACCGGAAATGTTCTAGATTGTACTTTCCCCGTTCTTATAATTATAAATTGTTAATTCGTTTGACTGCTTCAAATTAAATAAGGTTAAAAATTCAGTCAAATATTTACAATATCATGAGCTTACACCTCCTTAAAAACTTAATTCAGTTCCTGCGACACAAATATACAATATAAATTTTCTACTTATTATTAACCTCATTTTCACTACTACACAGACGAATGTTTACATCGTTCGACAACTTGACTAAACGTCTGTTTACCAATGTTCGTACTAACACTCTGTATGCTTTTGAAAAGCTGATCAGCTGATAAGTCCTCAGGTAACCGAGTTAGGAACTGTGCACCATGCAGGAAATCCATGTGCATTAATTGATCTTGGTTTAAATGTAGAACACCTATAAAGAAAGAAACAATAAAAATACAAGAAGGGCATAGTTTGTATGTGACAAGGTGAATCCGTCAACTACACACCAGGTTTTGTAAGGTAATTCTTTTAAAAACTTATTAATAAATTACCGTATTACATTGATTATAAAAAGCATGTTTTTCCCTATTTTTGTGTCTTAGTATTTATAGTGCGTCTTACACTCAACATCTTCTTACCAAGGTACTGGTGGTTGACAAGAAGCTTTCTGGGTTACAAAAATAAGGGTGCGTCTTATAATTGATATAATACAATATATTGAGTTGTAAGACTTGTGCATAATGTGGCCAGAACTTGACAAAGTATGTAACACTGTGTAGATAATAAGTCCTGTGCTATATATGGACTGCTTTTGGATATATTGTTATTTTAAAATGTGCCGCTTTGTATGAATTGATTTCTTAATTTGTTTGCCGCTTCGTTAGAATTAATAACGTCATTTTAATTGAAGTCTTATTTTGGGTTACCATTTCGCTTTTTAATTTGTCTTTCGAAGTTTGAGATATGTTAACAGTTTCTTTGTGTCAAAATTGCAGACTCTTGTTTTTTTCCGCGCTCGATCTCGAACGCTTCCCAGAATTCACCTGTTAGAAATTCCTTCCAGAACTTTTGCGTAATATTTCATAACGTTCCGTAATATGATGCAACCTTTTTGGAGGAATGAGGGGTCGTGTGGCGTTTTTCAAACAGTCAATTTTCGATCTCTGATGGCTCCGGTCGCCCGTACGGGGGCCGTAAAGAAAGTCAGTGGAAGCCAGACCTTTGAGATTGACGGACATAACTTGGAAGATAGTTTCTTTTCGTTCAGTGGCGCCTCTGTTAAGTTTATCGTATTACCGTGTGCTGTACAGCACAACCAAGTCGACTTAAGGTCGGATAAATAAAAATAACAGAAGGTTCGCTTTGGTGTTGGACAATCAAGTTAATTGCTCCTGTCGAATTCAGTTCGGATCTTTGTGAAGTGAAAAGGAAAAAAAAAAGGAAATCGTGCTAGAATTTGGTTCGTTCCCGTCGTCCGAAAAAGCCTCGCTTCTGTCTCCACATTAACTGACCTAGTTGGAAGCAACTTGTCACTCTACAGGGGTGGAATAGCTACACCTCGTCCCAACGCTACCCCGAAGAACGTCGTCTTCCTGCCCTTTATTTTTTTCGACCCCGCAACCGGAAATGGCCGGCGTTGTGCTTGCCTCGCTTTAAGCCATCCACCGGAATTCAAGGTAAAAACAGTTTTCTGTTGTGACAAAGAAACCTTTTTTTTTTGCTCGCGTTAACTTGCAGACTTCAAACTTAATTTTATGTAATCACAAGAAAAAATGACCTTCAGTCGCCATATGTGTTGTTAATTTGTTTTATAATAAAACTACTAGATTATATTCTATTTTTGTGAACTTCAGCGTCATTGGTGTTTCGTAGCTGATTGCACAACGTAAATCTCGTTGCACCAGTGGCGGCGAGTTTCCTGAACGTTCAAGGATTTTAATCATGTAATTCAAACTTTTTGCGTTATAACTTGTCATTTCACTGTATGATCATATTTTAATTGTTTCATTATATGTGTTTTAAAGTTTACTGTCTCTTATTGTATCTTTTGTACTTGTTGGTGTAAGAATTTTGCAAGCTTTAAATATGTAGGAGGAGGCACAACCACGGTAAGTTCCGTTCCCGTAAGCTGTTGGCTTCTCGGCCTTCCACGAGGACCTACATTCAGCTGGATTTGGAAGGTGGCGCCCACTTATTTTGACTCGCCCTGTACACAACTAAAGATTTTCTCCCATAAGCGATTTTCACGAACTCCCCCTACTCCTCTGAGTTAAGCTGTAGGGGTTTTCCATCCGTTTGTATACGGGTCGTCGAAAGGGCGCGATTGGCCCGTAACAATATATCTGAATTTTGGCGGTACCAGAGGTTTAGGATTAAGTAAGTAAGGAACTGAATTTGATAGTAGGCAAAGTACAGCTTAAATATAATAATTTTGTCATTCCATACTGAACTCCCATTTAGTAATTAATACTCTTCAAAATAATTCCACCTGCGGTATTTGATGGGTGGATTGAGTAACCCATCAGTGCTGTTGGTGGTTCCAAGCCAGGATAAAGGAGGAGGGTTGGCGGAACGGGCCAGATACCTACCCACCGTAAAACAAATTAATGTTCATAGAAGTGCCGTTGCTGGTCCCAAGCCCGGATAAAGAAGGAGGGATGGAGGAACGGGCCATTAACCTACCCACCGTAAAAACAAATTAACGTTCATAGAACCAATACATTGCCTTGGAACAGGACTGATCAGCAGATGATGAACGCGGCAAGACAAAGGAAAAAGAGAATATAGAGAATGAACTATACCAGAGTGGCTACTTGGAATATCAGAAGTTCGAATCTAGAAATAGTAATGGAAATGGAAGAAACAAGATAGAAATATGCGCGCTCACAGAGACAAAGAAAAAGGGAAAGGAACGAGACAATATAACTCCTATACCCGATATATATACCCTACAGCGAGGTTAACCTTCCTCATATCGGGTCAAATTACACTCATATAATACCAAGTGGGGTACATGTCTACCCCGTTTTATTTTCCTTGTAAATTAATCTCTTTAATATTATTTTGAGAGGCGGTCGTGGGCTAGAGGTTAGCGCGTTAGACTTCTACGCCGAAGGTCCTGGGTTCAATTCCCAGTACCGGAACATCGTATTTTTAACGGCCGTTCTCCCTCGCAAGGCAATGGCAAACCAGGGAGGTATTCTGCCTAGTATATCTTCTCTGGAGTAGAAGTGTTTCTACTTCCCGTAGTTCGGAGCCCACGTTAAGCTGTAGGTCCTCTATGTCTGTGGTACTTTAAACGCGCAACACAGGCATAGGAGAGAAGATCGCTACGTCTCGTAAGAGATACAACACTCGAAGAAGAAACATATTTATTTTATAATTTACAGTTACCGACTATATGTATATATTGCTATTAACTTTTGTTATAATATATTTTCAAAATTTTTATTTATTAAAAACATTATACACACATTTTTCAACTTACTGACAACTATTGCACAAAAACTGTGTACAGTGTTCTAAGCAAACAGAACGATTACATTGTACACATCTATTATGCGACTTGTAACGAAGTTTCCGGGAAGCAACCGTTTGATAATTATATAATTTGATAATTAAATGTTAGGTCGCTTTAGTTCCCGAAAGAGGCGTCTGCGGCAGTGCAAGTGGAGTTCTAAGTTGGTTTCCACCATCACTCATTATCGCGTTCGATCACATTCCGGAGGAGACGCATAGAGATAGGGAACCAGTATATATACAGGATCCTAGCATAAATTTGGTACCTTGGAGTCAAGCCCCATCCGAGAATGAAGGCCGAACAGAACTATGAGTCAAAGGCTTCAACGAGGAAGTCAGCCGAGAATAGAATTACCAGTCGCCGAAATATTCTCAGTCCGTGAGAATATTCCAGTCCGTTGGAGAAATATCCAGCAGGTTATGCCAGTTAGTGTCAATCAGGTTAACATACCAGTACAATAAGAGATTGATTTGATTTTCATATTTTCCCGTAATTGGGAATTTTCGACCTAATTTAACAATACGTTATAGTCGGTCAGGCCACATTGTACGTATTTTTAAAATTAGGCATTAACTATTTCAAGTACTCACCACCCTGCACTCATATTTTATTTTACAATATTCTACGAAACATTTAAATTCATTTATTGTCGAGATTACGAAGCCGAGAACGTTTTCCCAGCACAGTTGGTCCTAGCAACATGCGATCTCCGTCCGTTCATTGAACCAGCGAAGACACGCTGCCCAGGCGGATTAAATTAACCAGTACGCGTACCAGGTGAGAAGTTAATCTAATAATTGTGTGAACACTGAAAAGGTTCAGATTAGTGGTTTCGAGATATATTCTGTTAAACGCATTTAAACTAATTGCCAGGTGGCAAGCATTTTCGTTTGTTTATGTAAATACAGAGTACACCTGCGCGCGGCCTATAGATGGAACGCAATCTTCGCCGTTCATTCAACCGAACTTCCGATTCCATCCAGGGACGTACCGACAAGGGTTTTACATACATTATTATTTTCTTTATAACCTCAGAATCAACCATTACAGTCTCTCCGCATGTTATTACGAACTTCTGGCTCTGAGCTATAACCAGGCAACCGTCCCCACGTGGGCGGACCGTTACAGACTTTCTACCCTTTTCTCTAGTGCAGACACAACACCTTCCGGGGGCATTATTTGGGGGATCTCTCGCGCTTGCGATTGAAAGTTCCGAAAAAACGTCCAATATGTTAGCTTTAACATTCCTGGGCAATTTTGTTCCCAACTGATATCTTCAGACATGTTCTTTCACCTAAACTTTTACCAAGTAAAAGCAGAAACCTTCTCCGTTTGTCCAAGTAACGGATATTTTCTTCCTCCTTTCCCGTTATGTCCCTTAGAATGAAAGCATTTATGGCTGCGATGTCCAAGATATGACCGAAGATAACCATTGGTCAACGATTAGAACTGCGAATGACAGTATACTGTTTTGCCATCTTATCGGTGGTATCAAATGCGCCCTTGGTATTGCTATAATGCAGTACAATATCAGGCTTATAACTATAATCCTCCTCAGCAACTGCATCATCAAAATGTTCCGTGGATAAAAGAATTACCGCCTTAATTGTCTTTGGTACTTATGAGACCAAGGTATGTTTTTCGGTGAAGGCAAACACGCTAGATTTTTTAGGCTTATTTCGGAAGGGTAAAAGTTCCTTTGGAAGAAACACATTATTTTTACGAACCGTATCAGATAGACAAGTTCTGTTGTAATAGCTTGTCAGCCAATGAAAGGCATGTAAAAAAGTTGTCACACGTAATTCCATGGCCATCCTTTACACATGAATCTAAATCAAGAACAACTCGTTCACCCTGATTTTTCTCGGCCACATTTCAAGGTTTTCTTAAATAAACTTGCATGTTCATGGTGAATGCATTTGAAGAGTCCGCTACAGCCCAAATTTTAATGCCGTATTTATCTGGCTTGCTCTTTATATAGACTCTGAATGAACAACGTCCTCGGAATGGCACTAACTGTTCGTTTACTGTCAGATGTGAAGCAGAGTAATAAACCGTTTTGCACTGTTCTATGAACATCAAACATCAAATATATTACCGATTGGGGCTAATTTGTCGTCGTCTTTTCTTTCTTTTCGAGTCTCGAATTATCGAATCTCATATATCCCGTCAAGAGTTGAAACCTGGTTCGAGACATGGTAGCAGGAACAATTAGTTGAAGAAAAGATTTATCAGTACACCACAAAAAACACACAGGTTCACCGGTGGCCTTTTTGGCGCCAAAAATTATAGTAAACCAATATATGCCCGAATTTCAATCACATCAGTATTTTTCATGTTTTGAGATTTTGTAGGACTCTCTGTGTTCCAAATTCTAATTGCCTCTTCTGCCTTACAGTTGGTTTCTATGACAATGGTACTTACCATATCATCGGTCATAAATAAACGAAACAATTCCTCCATCGTTGTAAACAGAGCTTTATCGACGGGAGTTTTGTTTCATGACGTTGCTAGCATCTCTGCGGCTTTTCCTCATGGGGTGCTTGTTCCATTACATTTTATTCTTTGCTATATAGAAAAGTAGATTTTCTTCGGTTTGGCCCTCAGTTGTTTCTGATGGAGTATTGGCTACCGAATTATTCACGTTTTCATCGGTTTCTCCATGAATAACATGTACCACCTCGATCTCTTCTGGTTCAGAGTCACTATACTCACTCTTCTAAGCATGCCCTCGATTCATCTTCAGTGAGGCGGTTCGGATCTCTAAACCTTCTGTTCATGTTTGGTTCGCATTGAACACTCGAAAACGATAAAACAATGAATTATCTATAAGGAAACTGACGCACGTGTAATGCAAACATCAGCTGTTCACTTTTTGAGGTTAGGATTAACCCAGAGAAAACGCATGCGTAGAATACCGTATGGGGTACGGCTGTACCCCACGCCACATTTTTTTTCTGTTAGCAAATTTAATCAATTAGAACCCAAATAAGTGCAGGTATAATCCCGATTGCTTTTTATTACAAATGTAAAAAATCACGAAGTACGAAGTTATATTGAGAAAAGAAGTCCAAAATGTACCACTGGGTACACCTGTACCCCAGTTGGTATTACGAAGGTTAACAAGGAAGAAAGGGTGAAAGAGGGTGTTGCCTTATTAGTACATAATAAATTATCAAACCATATAACAGATATTAACTACATATGTAGCATCAAGGCTATTAACAGTAACAATGACAGTTTCAGGTTAAGAGGAAACATTACAAAGAAACAGCCGACAGACCCTGGAAGAAGTGGGAAGACACCAGAAAACATTGCCAGAGTGACAGAGGCAATCACGAGGAGCACCTGTCGATCGGTACGTCAACATGCACGCGAGTTACAGATAAACCGTGAATCTGTGAGAAAAACTTTAGGTTTTGATGTAAAATTCCATCCATACAAAATGCAGGTGGTTCAACAGCTCAATGTGAGGGACTACCCACAACGACGGGACTTCGCTGTGCGTATGCACGTGGTATTTGAAGAAGACCCAAATGCAGTAGTGATAATGAGCGATGAAGCACATTTTCACTCAAATGGTTTGGTAAATAAACAAAACTTTCGCTATTGGGCCCCTGAAAATCCTCGCAACACCCATGAAAAACCTCTCCACTCTGAGCGTGTGACAGTTTGGTGTGCAGTTGCCCTTTTTGGTATAATCGGATCGTATTTTTTTGAGCAGAACGGCGTTACGGTGACAGTGAACTCAAATCGTTACGTTCACATGTTGTATACGTTTCTTTCGACCAGAACTTCAATAACGACGAATAAACATAAGAAATGTTTATTTTCAACAAGATAGTACCACAGCGCAATTGCCAACGCATCGATGGCAGCTATGTGGAACATGTTCTCTGAACGCCTCATTTCGCGTTTCGGTGACGTGCCCTGCCCCCCAAGATCACCGGACTTGTCATCCTGTGATTTTTCCTGTGGGGGTACTTAAAAGAACGTGTTTATGTTCACAAACCCCGTAATTTAATGGAGTTGAAAGATGCCATTACAGAAGAGATGCATTTGATTGAACGAGAGCTGTCAGTCAAAGTTATTGATAACTTCCGACACAAACTTGAAGTGGGCATTCAAGAGGATGGCCGCCACTTGAGTGACTAACTATGTTAAAACAAATGGTAGATGTTAATCTTTCGTTTTGTAAAATAATGTAATTTTTTAATCAAAATCAACGAGTATACTTTCATTTGAAAAACGTCCGTTTCCCACATGTCACCCTGTACAACAGGGCAAAAATCAACCATAGATTATATAATATGTAATAGAAGAATAAGGGACCAGAGCCAAGTATTAAAGGTTAGAACATTAAACGCTGCAGATATTGATAGTGATTACCAACTAGTACTTGCAAAAATCAGAATACAATTAGACACGACAAAAAAGAAAAAAAAGGAAAACACAGGCAAAGAAGAAATGATAAATAGAACCCATGAAGGATGAAACTGTTAGACAACTGTATATAAAAAGACTGGCTTAAAAATAAATAAAAAATTGATTTTACAAGAAGATGAAATTGACGAAGACTGGAAGAAAATAGAGACAAATATTATAGAATGTGCCAGAGAAGCCCTGAGAACAAAAACAATAACAAACGTAAGAACGAAGACAAAAACCCCATGGTTCACAAGTGAAGTGAAAGAACTATCCACAGAAAAAAGAAAAGCGTTTGCAAAATATAATGCAAATAGAAATTAAGATATATATGCAGCATATCGATATAGTAAGAAATTAGATAAACAGGAAAATAAGAAGGATCAAAGAAAGCTATTGGGTAACATTTTCCAAGAGATTGGAAAGCGAGTTTTATGGCACACAGAAACAAGTATGGAAAGTAATAAGAAACAGTAAGGCGGATATGAAATAGTTGGTAGAAATAAACAAGATTGACTCGGAAGAATGGATAAAATTCTTTAAGAAATTATATGTAGTAATTGACACGCCAAATGAAAATGAACAGTTGGAAAATGGAGTCATAAGAGGAAGAGCAAGAAATTCAAAAAGAAGAAGTTAAAAAACTAAAAAAATAGGAAATATGCTTGACATAACGCAATATATAACGAGTTTCTCAAATATAGAAATGAAGTGCTATCAGAAGAATTAACAAGTATTGCTAAAAATGTTTGCAAACCGAAGAATCCCCATACTTGGAGAATAGGAGTACTGCTACAAGTTTTTAAGAAAGGGGATTGGAAAATACCGGATAACTACCGTGGCATAACATTCCTAGACACTACTTTAAAACTAACGACGAGAATATTAAGTAACAGAATAAATGAATCAATAATGTTAGCGGAGGAACAACAGGGGTTTAAAAAAGGAAGGTGTGAATACTATATTTATAATACAGCAAGTTGTAGAGAAAGCCTTAGAATGTAATAAACCAGCTTTTACGTGCATGTTGGATATAGAGAAGGCCTTTGATAGAATATTACTAAAAGACGTTACACAAGTTCTACATAAAAGAGAAATTGCCCAAAACCTCACTGAACTAGTGAAAGATACACACACACACACACACCCAAACTTAGGCCTGTATGACACGGCACAGAATTATGTACACATTTTTGAATATAATCTATTCACGATTGATTTGCCATCCAACAGGCTATGGAAATCTGGGGGAAAGTGTGGTATCATTGAAATTTGTCAATTAATTAAGTTGGGTTATGCTAGTTTTTCTTGATGGAGGTTATGTTTTTTGAAAGCAGACAATGTTGCCAGTGGAGCTTGTTTGTTCATTTAACGTCCGCCTATTGCTGCTTAATATTGGTTTATAATACTTAGAAATAATTATGATTTCATTATAAATAAAATAATAACTATAATTTAAATGTTGTAACACATACCAAATACATATTGCTGTTCTTTTTTCACGAGAATTCTGAACTCAAACCGTATGTATACAGAGCATATTCTCTGCCATTCTTTGTTGTCCTACATTTAGGTCTTGCAGCAAATTAAGAAGAACTAACATCTATGCCGCTCATGTACCCATTGACGACTCGCGGATCCATTTTGGTAGATCCACGTTTCGCGTAGGTATACGAATGTCACATTTTGATATTGGAGAAATTGTCTCAAAAATTTAATTTTGGATGCAACGACGTTTTTTTGTTCACATAAAATTTTGCGTCCATTCTCCATTTTGTGTTTATAACCCATTGATTAATAACTTTGAATAAAGTAGTCCTGCCCCCCTTGTATTCATAATTTTCGCGAGTCAGTCAAGAGTTTGTGGAGAGTAAAATGTTCATTCTTCTGATGATACTGCCAAATTGTCGTTGCAAATCTTTTCTAAACGTGTAATTTAAGAAAACGTCCGTCTTAGCGCCTATACTACAAATGGAAGATTTCAAAACGTCATGTCCTTGTGATAAAATGTCCCTTATAGAACGCTCAGACACCTCAAATTATAAGTAATTTGCAATTGCATATTTAAGAAATAATACATGCTTACCCCAAATATATCAATTAATCGATTTATAATTGTAAATCGTATGAAATCTGGCCTATCTCTTTTATAATGGCTGAAAGCTTTCACAATTTGCAGTTTAGTAACTGACTTTCACCATTCTGACAATTAAGAAGGTATAATATATTATGTGTTTTATTAATTCTAAACTTACTAGATTATTTTAGAAAACTAGGGGACTCTAGAGCTGGCAACAGGGCAATTTCATTTTGACATTGCTAGAAATCAATCAAATAAAATTTAAGAAAGGCAACTTAAGAAAAAAAAACACAGCCTACTGATGGCAAATCAATCGTGAATAGTGTATATAATTTTGTACAAAATTCTGGAAAACACGTATTACACAGAACAAAATTCTCTCTGTGGGAATGCGCAAATAAGTGCAAATTACGTTGACATCTGTAAGAAAACTGTCAAAATAATCATGTTATTGTTGATAAGGTAGAAATCTATCAAGGTTTACTTTTGTTTACATAACCTCCAATGTTGTTTATCTTTTCGTGGCTTGTATTACTTTGGCGTTTTCGGGAAGTTTTTTTGTTTTGTTTATAAGTTATATTAAGTTTGTGTAGAATGGCTAGCGTTGAGAGATTTTAGGTGGAACACATGGTAAAACATTTACGTCTTTGCCCTCTGTGATCATTGATGAACACTAGAAAGTGCTCATTTGCGCATCGATTTGACGTTGTTTCTGAACAAAATTCTGTGGACTTTAAAGCACGAGCCACGGAATTTTGTTTAAAATTTTGTGCCTTATATGGAATCACCCAGTATTTCCGATTTTGGTAAGTACTACTGAAATTTAGTTAATGGAAAATGTAAGGCACACAATAAAAAAAATATAACAAATGCTTGAAACTTTCAACTTCCTTTTCATGGAGCATGCTGTATATTTTATTTTTGCATAGCTGTGATGTGTTTCTACATTTCTAGTAAATTCTTCACCAGGATTTAATGAAAAATGTTTGTACACTTGCAGTTTATTACCCTTTTAGGCCTGTATGTAATTGTGAGCATGCGCAAATAGGTACAAATTACGTTGACATCTGTGAGAAAACTGCCAAAATAGTCAAGTCACTGTCGCGATAAAGTAGAATTCTAACAAGATTTTATAATATTAGGTTAATGCATAAATTCGTAGCGCTTTTATTTATTTATTTTACATGAACGCACGACAAAGCAAACAAGCTGCAGCAATAAAGACCGCGAGCGAGATAAGAGAAAGTGCGTGGAATGTCGGCAAGCAGGGTAAACATGTGGTAAACATATTCTTTTCTGTCTTCTGTGATTGTTAACAAACACTAATAAGTGGACGCGACTGCCTCCCTGGACTTTCCCATACTGGAAACTGTTCATATCATCTTTATTCAACAGTACAGTTATTGTCCTCAAAACGGTTGTTCAAGCGCTATCCTAAAACCTTGCCTCGTAACGAATAGACTTACAAGGCTTGTAAGAAGTCCCGCCAAATATCTGCGGTGCCCCTTAATTTCCTTTTAATATGCAACCAGGCATACTTCATTCTCTACTATATACGTGATATTGTGACTGCAAATTGAGTTTGCTGTGATTTTATAAGACAGACATTTTTTAAAAACCACTTTTTTGGATTCCTAGATACCCAAAACGGATATT
>JABXWE010003712.1:0-25009 GCA_014611495.1 Limonius californicus
AGGAATTGCAAACGCTTGTATCACCAACAGACCCAACAATCACATTTTCACAGGTTCAAACGCTTTTATCCGAATGAATCGAAGAAAAAAACAACCACACTTGATTGTTCTGTAACTAGGCTACCACTGTTAAAACTTATTTAGATCCGACTTCGTCGAAATGATACTAATTGCCTACAGCAATATTCGGTACGATAAACTTAATTTAACAGGTGCTGCGATTAACCCGCTTTTCATTAACGTTCGCCTCGGACCCAAGCTTGTTGCGTACTGACTTCTTCCCCGCGTTCCCAAAAAAAAAACGTCGCCTAAGCCTAATTTTGGTTCTAGAAGGAATCCCCACGTGCAACTTTCGAGAAAACCTTCGGGAAGCGATATTAAAACGCGAACGCAGCAAAAGGGGAATTCGTAGAAGTGTTTTCTAGCTCGGCAAATATGGTTCACAAACAAAGAAACCATGGAGACGGATTTGATCATAAATTAATTTCTGAACGGAAAAATACTAACAAACTGTAGTCAACACAAAATTGCCCTTAAAATTGCGTTTCTAAGTCTTATGGAGCGGCCATTAGATTGTGACCAATTCAAATGAAGCGGCAAATTTTTAAATGAATATAAAAAGTAACAAACAAAACTCTCAATAATAACAACTCAATTACGATAAATCGCAAATGACACTTACCTTTAAACGTGTTCAGAAATGATGTCAAATTACAACCAAAATTTTAATATATATATTTATAAACCCTGGTTATAGTAGTAAATGTTTTCAAATACTAGGGTCACCTTACAGGGTGGGGGGGGGGGCGGATCGAATAAAAACTACTGAATTTTAAATTTAAATAAGGTTGCAGAGCTTCTGAATTCCTTTTATGGAGTTCCTGAGTAAATAAACCGAAGATACGATCATAACTCACTGGCAGCGACAGACAGGAGGCATGCAATAGATAATAAAATACAGGCTTACTGATCTGTCAATAAATATTGGGCGCTTGTACTCACCGGGAGTTTTCCAGCCCCCTACCCCTGGATCGGGATTCAAACAGGATGCCGAAGCTCGACTACCGACTAGCTGCTGTGGCAGCAGTCACTTGTAATCATAGATTAATTACTACAATTGTGGTGGATCAATCCTCCAGAGGAAACTTTGCAACTGGACCACGTCCAGTCAGATACTCTGTTATTCACAAGCAGCCGCAGGGGGACATTCCCCCTCAGCCCTACATTCGAAGGGAAGAGTATAATTAGTGATCTTTCCATCACGTAAAAGTCAGCCGATGCCCTCCTAGCATTTATGTAACATTCATAGTAATAATAACAAGTCAAACCATGCAGTTGCACGAGACTACCTCTGCCAGCTGACTACATCCCCCAATCACATTATCTACTCATATAAATACTTATATTAACTACGATACTGTTTCCAACAACTACTTACATAGACACACCAATCTTGTATAATAACAATAATGGGATCTAGCGCTTGTAAACCACATATAAGTAGATAATATGTAACCATTTGGGTAAACACATATAACACTTCAAACGATATAAACCATAACCTCGCAAGCGACGCCACAGTTAATATTAGCTGACAGTTGCCATTGCAGCCCATCTTTATATATAAACACATAATGGTAACCCTAAATTCGCACCTTGCCTTAGCTTATAGGATAATCGTATCGCAATCAGTTAATAGGTGCACAAACGCTATTAATTAGTTATTAAGCCACAGATATACAAGCTTACGCCTAGCTATCAACAACACTGCCTTTTGTAGACTGCCGTTGGTGACTCTTCTTAACACTTTGCTACCCCATGTTGTTATTGAGATCCGATAGAAGCTACGCATACTTCTGCAAATATTTATTTATTAAGCGTATATTTATGTAATATTCACAGCAGACAAAAGCCACTGCCTAACACAAAGCAGGTAGTAGACGCTGCAAGTTTGTTTAGTATTTACGTTTGATTCTAAGAAGTGAAATCCCCTTGCTTCAGCCTCCTCATGCTATCTAGTCAGCCAAAGACAATAGCAGCTAGCTTGCATTAGGTAATTATACAAGATAACGCAGAAGAGATGTCACTGAACGTCTACTTCGTTAATCGTACCACTTTGTGTAAATAATTTACTTAATGGTTCATAATGCGTCATGATTGTAAATATACATATCATTAAACAATAAATTAAATGCACTTTTTTCATACTGTGAACTGAAGACCGTAGGGTAGTAAACGGAATGTTGGAAAACCAAAGGTGTGCGCTAGAGGGATAATATTAAGACATGGGCAGGGACAAACTGGATAAAAAAGATAGAAGATAGGGCAGAATAAAAAAAAACTTGGGGAGACCTAAGTTCAGAGATGGACAAATGATGGTTGAGAGAGAGAGAGAGAGAGAGAGCGACAGATTTCAAATAATATTTAACCATTCACTGGCTATATCAGATCATCATTCTCCAGTATTATGCACTCCATCTTTGGATATACGACTCCCCTAAACTTTTTCCTTCCAGTCGATCTTCTGCTCGCCGTATCCACTGTGGTCCGGCAGCCTCTACAATGTTATCCCTCCATCTTGCTCTTCTGTCTTCCTCTGTTTCTCTTACTGGTTCTTGGTCGCCATACCGTTCCTTTCCTACTACATCTTCCATCTATATCATATCATATCATCTATATCTATATAAATAGGTTCTTAATCACTATAATAAAATATAACATACATTTTAGTTTATAACGAAATTCAGTTAAAAACCTAAAACATATTGTTTACATGTACAGCTTATATATTGACCAATTTCTCGAGCATACATCCAACCTCATATCATATAAACAGTTGAATGCGTAACTGTTGAAAGCATATATTTTGATGAATTCTTTCCCAAAAAAACCCTTTAATATATGTATTTCCAGCATAAATATTGATATTGTAAGTTGATTCCCCACACAATTGCACCTTCTGCTACTGCTCTGTAGTGCAATTCCAATATTCCTTGGCCAATCAGAAATGATGGTGTCTGCTTCTCGGGTAACAGTGACATCTTCCGTTCCCTATATCCTCTAAATCTAAACATTAACTGCCTTTGTCTTACATGCGTATACCAGTAGTTGCGAACAGTAATTTTATTGATCCCGTAGACTTAAAACAACTATCAGCGTCCTGCGTTTCCTTTGGTCGATCACTGCGTGTTTTATCATCAATCCACATCCACATTCAGCATACTTTCAATAGCACCAATAACTGAAGATTGATAATATTTTTCTAGAACACCGATTTCGCTGCTAGAAAAACAATTAAAATTCACTTTCTCCTAAAATTTAGTTCGTATCTTTCGGGCAGTCGTTTTGCAGTTTTTGACGAAATAATTAGAAGCTGTAATGTGTATATATAAACTCATTAGGCTATTAAAATTGTTCAAAACAATATATTTTTAAAATCTTTAAGTTAGCCAGGAAGCCTTTTTTTCTATCGTTCTTGTAAAATGTATAGAGATAATAATTTGCCATTGCATTAGTGCTGTAGAATTATAACCAAATAGTTTGAGGTATTTAGTAAAACAAAAAGGCTTAGATGATATAGGACTTTATCAGACCTTAAAATACGACTTAAAAACATTCTGCTCGTCTCATAAAGTGATCTTCAACACTTCACATGGAGGACATGGGCATGACAAGTAAAAATCACCTACAATGTAACATCCTTCTTTATTATAGACAGATACTTATTGTGATGTGCCTTTTCAACATTATTTCAGTAGTTTTACGCAAGTTACATTAACTGCAATCCTCCTCTCTTCCTTTCGTATATTTTTAGCTTAACAATAACTAATAGGCAGTAATGCTATGCTTTGTTTTTCAACGATAGACTTCGCTTTCAAACGTTAAAGCGTTGTTCCTTGTCCCCATTCCTATTTATCTCGATCACGAACTTGACAGATTTTTAAATATACAACGTTTTTTAAGATTTAGTTACTCACCTGGTGATGAGTTATTACCACATCTGTTGGTGACACGAACGAATGCAGAGAGTTTCATGTCCAACGTCATAAGCGACATCATTGGCGCACAGCCACACTAATGAGGTTATGAAAAATATAAATTTGGAATTTAGTGACTATTATTAGTCCACTAAATTTGTATAAATTACCTTAAGACACCGGCGCGCTTATGATGAATAGGTGTAATCAACCCCAGCCGTGTAAATACGAGCAGCAGACATAACAAAAAATTTTATAAATTCATCCCAGTTATGATCGAGTGCTAGAGGAGTTTCTCGAATTACGTAATTTAGCAACAAGTGCCAACGGTTGGAATTGGGATCTATGGCTAGTGGGGCAATGAACGGATAACATTTGTATTATGGTTTGGCAAAGAAGTTTATGACTGTCGAATTTTATAGGCTCTGAAAAGATGTTTTAACAATCAGTTGTTATAAATATTTTTAGTGGGCTTAGTATATCTTACACCTGTCTAATGCTGTTGTTGTAACAATGAAGAAAAACATTCGGACATCAAAAATATAAAATTAAGTAGTGCTTAAACTAGTTTTACAACGGAAATTATGTTCTAAGACTCCTGTCAAATTTAGGTCTGTTTTAACAAATACCGACATACAACCATCGTATTTTCGGTAAAATCAGTAGCAGAGAACACAATAAAGAAAATTTTGGATTTGAATAGCATTAAAGCAAAGATATATCAAGGGAGAACATGATATAGGCAATTCCAACCGCGTAGGGTTAGGGTTTGTCATCATATACGTGTTTTATCCTTTAAAAAGTTAGATAGTGATTAGTAAGTAAAAACAATAAAACTTGATACTGGTATTGATTAAGAAATACCTTTTCACAGAGTAAGGACTTTCTGATTAGTTCCACGGTTTGAATTGCCTAAAAATGTGTCAATGTGGCATTGAAACTAAAATTTGACATGCAGTCTAACTTAATTTAACCATCATTCTTCTTTTCGTAATAATAAACGTATACCAGTTTTCTTATAATAGGGATCACGAAATATGCTCTACCAAAACTACTACTGTATTTATATTTGTAAGGTTTTCAAATTTCCATCTAATACTAACAAGAAAGTATAAAATGAAATATCACTAACCAGCTACAGAAGTAATGATCCTATTAAATTATATTTTGGTATCACGTTCATACTATTCAAGCATTGTAATGAAAAAATATTTTCACCTTTTCAATTTATCCATCGACTGCATAGCGAGGCACTGCGGAAGCTGGTTAAACGATATTCGTATTGCAGAACAATCCACGCTGATCAGTGCCGAATAGATGGACCAATATAATTGCGTATGTGAGCGGTCGTGCTTAAAAGGGCACATAAAGCCGTCGGTTCCAGTTGTCATACGAAAATCTTTGAAAATCGTAAATTATGTAGACTATGCAGTGGATCTTCTCTTCTCTGTTCGACGGGTTAGGTTAGCCTCCTCTCCGGCATACGTGCAAAGAGGATTCACAGAACCTACTCAGTATAGATAATTTACAGACCAATGGCCTAAACACAGAAGAAGAAGGAGAGTTTGTAATTGTATACCATACTTAGCAATTTATCTGGCTGGTCTTATACAGAGTTTTAATACCTCCATGTTACTACGCTTCGTCAATTATAAAAAGGCTTTCGACTGTGTCCAATGGGAACAACCCTGGACAGTCCTCGACGAAATGCGAATCGCGACCCACCTCATATCACTGATAGAAAATTTGTATGCAACAGATCAAGCAGTAGGCAAGTTGGGTAAGCACGAATCAGATACATTTGCTGTTAAAAGAGGAGTGCGACAAGGTTACATACTCTCACCCCGACTCTTCAGTGCATATGGAGAGTATATAATGAGTCGCGCACTGAATAATGTTAAAGGCGGCATCTCGATTGGCGGGAAAAAGCTCAGTAACCTTCAATACGCCGACGATGCAACAATATTGGCGAGAGACGAGAACGAAATGCAACAAATGTTAAAACGAGTGACGAGAGAAAGCAGAAATTTGGAGCTGGAAATAAACTTAAACAAGACCAAACTCATGATATTCGATAGAGGTCACATCCTGCCACCAAGATGACTTCTAAAAAACATAGAGAGTGTCGATGAGTTCATATACCTAGGACCCCTAAGCAACCAAGCAGGATGCGAGAAAGAAATCAGAAGACGCGTGGCAATGGCTCGCAGCGCTATGACCAACCTGACAAATATATGGAAAGACCAACAGATCACAAGAAACTCTAAGATAGTGTAGCGACGCAAGCTACCCTCCGGAATTCCCAGAGAGGATGCTGAACAATAGCAGCCACATTCCTCTGGTGAAAACGCATACTTTCCGATGCTGCTGACGTAAATAATTTTACCCTTATAAGACAGCGTGGGAAGGTACGCAAGATCATTCCAGCGCAGCAGCAGTTATTAGTGTTATTTGTCTCTCGTGTTTTGTTATCTTCAAATTTTTGTTATTTGTTATAAATAAATTGTTGCATATACGTTGTAGTTTGCCTCACATATAAGCTACCAAAATAGCTCTAGTGAAATTAAATTATCTTTACAATCTATGTATGGGACCGAGAACGAGAATAGATGCATTCGAGATGTGGTGCTGGTGTAGAATGCTGCGTGTATCGTGGATGGAAAGACGCACTAACGTATCCATATTGAATGAAATAGGAGAGATAAATAGGCTTTCCACAATATGTCGTCGACGAATTCTGCAATATTTTGGCCAAACAGTTAGAAGACAAACAAATAATCTAGAGAAATTCATCGTGCGGGGAAAAGCAGAGGGCAATAGACCAAGGGGCAGATCACCGACAAGATAGCTTGATCAAGTAAAAGCCATACCAGGATGTCCACTACAAAATACTCTCAGATAAGCTCAAGATCGGCACTCATGGAGAAACACCATACACAAATGCATGTAATCGTGGTATCGCGACTTCTCAGACATGAGAATACGACAGAGAAGAAGAAAAGCGGAAATTCCACTATACGGCTTCCAAAACTTAATCCGTAATAGTCTCAATTGAGTTTTACGTATTCTACGAAACATGGAAAGAAACAATAAAAAGAAAGGGCTCGAATGTTTAAAAAGAAGGTAAAGCAGTAGCGGCAGGAAAAACGGGTTGCCTATACAAGTGCTACTGGTGTCGTTACTTTATCAGCAACTGTACATCTGAAGATTTCTTTAATTTGAATTTACAACTGCTTCGTTATAGTTAAGTTTCCTTCTCTTGCAAATATGGATGCTCACGAATTTTCAAGGATAAATCGATCTAGAGAACTAATTGTAGGAACGGCAATCACATTTTCAAGAAACACTTACATCCGGATCAACCTTTGGAATAGAAATTATTTGAGAAGTATTTGTGAAGAGTCTCTTCTTCGCAACATTTTCAACAATGTTCTTAAAAGTTATCTTGTAGTGCTGCCTTCCCTGCAAACAGAAAACCAACTTCTTTAATTTCAAAAACATTACTTACATTACTACAACTTAGATCACTAATAAAGTTTTCCCCATTATTCAGAGTTTCGGGAAATCTGTTGCTCGAGCTATTGAACCAAATCAAATTTTTAGTTGTTTATTTGGAAGATAAAAGTAAATATAACTAATTTTACAATGCATTACACCAATATCTAACAACGTGTTTCTTTTGAAATTTTTTATCAGAACTGGAAAACACAACTTCATATAATTAGTTTTTAGATGGTGGAAAATGGCGCTCCAATTTTAAGGCAGCGGTTCATTAAAACAATGTATCAAGTCTAATGAGTAATTATAGTCCCAACTACAGAACACTCTAAATTTCAATATTCAAGTTAAAAATAAGTATTTCCAATCATACATTAAACGTATGTTACCATTTGGTTTCCATCTTAGAGTATTGCCTCCCTTTTTAGTTTCTTCAAGTTTCTAAACTAAAGACACAAATAACAGCATTCTTGAATGTTACGAAAAACTAAAACTTCTTTCATTTTACATTTTAGTTACTTGTATAAGCTATTCTAAATTTATCCATTCTATAACATTATTTCGAAATTTCCCTTGATGTGAACTGAGAATAAATTAGAGTACATTAAAAACAAACCGTCTTTTTGCTTGCTTTACATTTACATGCACGCGTTGATATTCAGATTTAACTTCAAAGAATTCTTCCACACTTTGTAGTTCGTAGTTCCTTTTGCCGTTGTCAGAATGTTTTCAGTGGATAATTTACTAGCCAATGGATGGAAAAGAGACCTCTTTATTTTTTGTCAACGCGTCACTTAACTTATTTCAAAAGATATATTGGAGACTCTCATTGTCCCTGTCGAAAACTCATTCAACCTAAACATTAATTCTGATGACATACAAATCAATACGATTGATGATTAATAATGTCATTATGTAATTATGTAATTTAACGCATTCTGTCATTCTATGCTATGAGAAACAAATAAGTAAATTTAGTTTTCTTTTGCTGCGAAACAATATTTATATTATTCAGCATGCATCTATATTTACGAAGTATATTATGGGCTACCAATTTTAATTTAACTTCGCAACACCTACCGGTTAAAATGCTTGTTGAATGATGAGTTTAGTGAAGGAGCTAGGATTTTCCGGAAAATTTATTATGTCTCAAAAATTCTAGGGATTCTCCTATCCTTGAGATTCTAATATAAGTCCAACTCGTGTTTCGGTAAGTTTTAATCATTGACATCATATTATTAATGATGTTATGTGCAAGTTCGCCTGAATCGAGTGCAAAATTCCCACTAGTATAATTTGGTCCATAAAACCCGTTATTAAAATATACTGCACATAATAAAAACTCAGTTTGCTTGGGAATATAATTTTAAAATACTGGAAGTTTCAAGAAGTCTATGTAATTCCATGTAACCTCTACAGAACCTGCATAAGAAGAAAACTATAACATTACACTGTTGGTTTAGTTTAGTGGCCGTTTTAAGTTATAAATGAATGTTAACAAATAATCAAACAATTAAAGCATTTGTTGTAGTTACAACAATAAGTGTAAAAAATTAATTAATCAACTGAATTCAGAAGCACATTTTTAAATGATATTCTGATATCTCGCTGAATTAATTATAATTTTTATAATATTAAAACTATAACTATTATACTGTGTATGAAGATTATTATACTTTTTCTATAAAAATTTAATTAAAACACGTAACTATACAAATAAATTTTATTGCAAAACAAATTATACACGATTTTTTTGGAAATACAAAAACTTAACCTACGATTTTTTATAAGAAAATGGCACAAATTTACACACACAAAGGGCAATTTTTGCCATCAAAAATAACGTTTCTTGTCAATTCGTTTTATGAAAATTCAATTATATACCGTTTCTGTATATAGATCATAAACAAAGGTAAATCCCCCAAAAATATATTTACATTTTACCCATAACAGTATCAAACATACCTCACGGAATTAATTTTGATTGCAAAAATTGCCCTTGCGGTATTTCGAGTAAAATGCAATACCTACAGCCCGTTGGAACATGAAAAAGGGCTTACGAACACAATAACTAAAGGCGTTACGCTTCCTGAATGTCACCTTTGAAACCACCAACATGATGAAAATTGTGTTTGGCGAGTTTGTTCGCCAATTCTTGCATAACGTCCCGAAATATGACGGAGTCCACGTTTTCCCCTAACATATAAAACAAGAACCAGTCCCCCATTTTGCTTCGCCTCACTATCAAGTCTATGGCGTCCTGTCGGATCAGTCTAAAACGCATCCGCAACAAATAAACTCTCATTCTCGGCGAGAAAATGATAATTATCCTATAAATCACTGTAACGAACGTTAAAATCCCGAGAATGATGAACCAAAACCAAAGAAACACATATATCTTCTCGTTCACTACATTTAGGGGCAAAATACATATTGCGTCGTGTCTTTCCACTTCTCCGGACACTCCGTATTTGTAGAAGGTGCACTTTGTCATCCGCGGAAATATCTGGATCATTGGATCAATGCGATCCTCCTGGTCGCTGTCGAGAAAGCTGATTACTTCGATCCCGAACGTGAGAAATGCCCCGTCGAAAAAGCGGTTCATTAGGAACATTTGCCCTGAAAAAAATCAGAAGGTCAACAAAATCTCTTTTGTTCTTAAAAATAGTTACATAAAAAAAGATTTCTTTATGAGGAACTTTATGTCATATAAAGTTGTACATGCAAGGTGAGCCACAACGAGATATCGTAATTTATGGAAACCCCATAGCGATAGATTTCTATAAATATGTACATTTTGGTTATACAGGGTTGGGCAAAACAACTATCTCTACTACGGCAGTCGTGATTTTGACAAAATTTCGTACAGTAAAGTAATACCCTGTACAATTCTTAATATATCCATAGAACTCGTATTTGCGAGTTCAGTGAAATAAAGTTTGACGCGTTTATTTTCAATAATTCTGGAGACATTCAACAATAATATTTCGTAATTGTTATATTTTTTTTCTCAATCACACACAGCCCTTCCCCCCCACAAAACCGCTTTAGTATTCTTCCGGGGGGGTGCGGGCGTCCTTCATATACTAACCATTCATGCAACATGCACCATAAACTTAACTAAGTGAAATACGGTCATCGCATCAGTCGGGATCCGATCCTGCGGCCGGCCGAACCGCATTTCACTGTAACCTGGACTGATAGCAGCTCATGAAAACAAAAGAATGAGAGAAGCGTAAACAGTTTTATAAATTTTGCTTGGTTTGCGTTGCGATGTTCGAATAACAGTCCAAAAGTATTTAAAAAAAATCAAATATTCCTACTCTGGAAGAAGAAGGGGAATTATCCAATAATGTTTGGTTTTAAAAGGACGGAATATCTCCACATTTGGCTCTAAATGTTCGGCATTTTTTAATCACAGGATTCCAAATAGGCAGATGGATTCTAATAAATAGCCCGCTTTTTCTCCAGACCTCAATCTATTGGATTTCTTGCTTTGGGAACATTTAAAATCTAGAGTTTATACCTAATGAGCAAATAATATGGAAGAATTGAGATTCAGAATTGTTGGTGAAATAAGAATTACTGCAGAACAACTAATTAATGTAACTGAAGCATTTGTACATAGATATGGTTATTGCCAAGAAGTCAATCATGGTCATTTTGAGTATATTCTCACATGCTGTTGTTTTTTTTAATCTTTTTTAGCTTTTTATTGTTTTGTCGTCATGTGTTGCTAGGTAATAAAACAAAATTACGAAGCATTGTTGTTCTACATCTCTATTAAAAATAAAGGCCTTATGTCACTGAATTCGCAAAAAAGAGTTCTATCGATATATCAAAAAAATCTATCAAAAATAAAAAAGTTGATATCACTTCCGGCTAAACCGGAAGTCCTTTTAAACCACCAATCCATTGCATCCGCAGTATATCGAAATCTTCATATAGAAAATTTCGTCGAAATCGCGGTTGCCGTAGTAGAGATATTTGCATTGTTCCGTACTTTTGCCCAATCCTGTACAGTATTTTTTGCAATTCTGATTATACCCAACGTTGATAATAAGGTTCTTAACATACCTAAAATTGTTTGTTTGCTACACGAATTTAGTTGATATATAAAAGTCCAAAAATCCATAAAAATCCTAAAAATCCATACCTAAAACCAAGCCTACATAAAGATAAATTAAATTAACCAATTTTATATGAAACATTGGTCTTTCAACTTGACGAATTATGGCTTGGTCATTTCCAGTATATCTAATCTATTTTGTCTAATTTGAATTTGATATGGAGCTCTGAAACTGTAAAAAATTTTGAAATGTAAATTTAGGCATATGATTTTTAGGGCTTTTATGTCGAAACACTATAAACGAATTATAAACCAATTTTATATGAAACATTGGTCTTTCAACTTGACGAATTATGGCTTGGTCATTTCCAGTATATCTAATCTATTTTGTCTAATTTGAATTTGATATGGAGCTCTGAAACTGTAAAAAATTTTGAAATGTAAATTTAGGCATATGATTTTTAGGGCTTTTATGTCGAAACACTATAAACGAATTATAAACCAATTTTATATGAAACATTGGTCTTTCAACTTGACGAATTATGGCTTGGTCATTTCCAGTATATCTAATCTATTTTGTCTAATTTGAATTTGATATGGAGCTCTGAAACTGTAAAAAATTTTGAAATGTAAATTTAGGCATATGATTTTTAGGGCTTTTATGTCGAAACACTATAAACGAAACAAATGTAATTAAAAAATAATTCAAATAAGAATATTGTTCACAAGTTCCGTTATTACAGGAGGTAATTTGAAGTCTTCGATATGTTCGTTGAAAGAAAAGACTCCATAGACAACCAAGGTATACAAATTTTCAAATTTCTATTCCTGTAGATTCCTTACAAACCTACGGAAACCACAGGCTAACACACGCTGTATGTCTGCCCCATTTAAAAAATCTGGTTGTAACAGATAAGGGTTTTGGAGGTTTTTCTTATCTGTATAACCGGTGTGTGCACCGTGCGTAACAATATTCTCGATAAATAGTCTTACAGCTGTTACCAACCCCAATATTTCCACACAGTTTGCGAAATAAAACTGATATAGTAAACACCTTTTCGGGATAATAATGACACAAAAAAGATACTTGTAAATACGAGGGGAGTTTTTTATATTATCTACCTAGCTATGGAAACAAAATGTTATCATGATAATTTTATTATGTCAAGTCTCTGTGACATTTTAAAGTGTATCCTCCAAGTTTGATACAACTCGCTTAAGATTTGTGGTTTCTGTATAGAGTTAGTGGTGCAAAAATGAGTGATTTCAAACTTGAACACAGAAGCGTCTAAAATTTCTATCCAAAAAAGACAATAATCCAAAGAATATCCATGAGAGAATGGTGGCTGTGCATGGGGAAAATAGTCCGTCCTATTTTCAAGTTACATTTTGGTGTAAGCAACTCAAATGGGGCAGGGAGTCCATTCCGGATGACCCAAAGTGCGGAAGATCTCTTGAAGCAGGAACACAGGAGCCATACAAGAAGTTGAAGATTTGGTATTGACTGATAGCCGAGTGGCAGTTTTAGTTATTGCAAGAGAAGCAGATATATCCGAAGCATCTGTTTTTAAATCCTTCATGAAGATTTGGGAATGAACAAGTTGTCAGCACGGTGGATTTCCAGGCTGCTCACTTCTGAATAAAAATTGTGGCGATAAATTTTCGAGGATAATCAAGCGGCTTTATCCCAAGATGAGGACATTTTCTTAAAAATTGGAACTGGGAATGAGACCTGGGTACACCACTCGGACCCACCGAAGAAACAAGAGTCCGAGCAATGGCTTTGTAAGGGCTCTCCACCAACCAAGAAGGCGAAGACGCAATTAGCGGCGAGAAAAGCGATGACCACAGTTTTCTGGGATGCTGAAGGTATTTTATGGATTGAGTACATGCCAAAAGGGGCTACAATAGCAGGGAATGTCTACAAAGAAACAATAATCAATTTGAAAGCTGCTTGTTTTCTTCATACTTAGGTAGATAACATAAAAACTCCCCTCGTACATATATATTTCAACTGAGATTCAAAAGCACAAATTCTGATACGGTACACCTACCGACATAAATATAACGAAATAATTTGTATTTCATTTAGGACATAATTTTTGTGTCAGTCGATGAAAATCAGATGTAGATTGTAATACAATGTAAAATTCCAAATATCTGTTAATATTTAATTACCATTCACAACTTCCATGTGTATAGTTCTATCTCCCAACAATACACATATGTTTCCCTTAAATATGATACAAATAGCATTTATGAGAAGAGCAAAGTATTCTCTAAATCAGTGTTTTTCAAACGTCAGATATCCGTGTACCCCTTCTTAAATTTTCGTTATAACTAAGTGCCCCCTTATAAAAATAATAATAATATTAAAACATATATTTAAAAAATATAAAAAAAGAGTATTTCATTGGAAATGTCTATTTGATTTGCATTTAGATGTGCATGTAAACAAGAAATGTGATTTTTAATAGAACAAAATTTAAAAAAACTATAAATTTTGCCTTAATTTAAATAATTTATCATCAATGAAAGGAGTGAAATTGCTTGTGGTGGGATAAATTTCAACAAAATTGGTGGCTCCGTAGTTGTTAATTTCAATTTTAAATGCGGTTCTATATCTATAATGCGGTTCCTCTTTTTCGTCTTACAATCTAGAAGAGCCGAAAAGCCAACATTGCACAGATATGAATTTAGAAATAGAAAAAGGAACCTTAAAGGTTTAATTGTTTTTTCGGGAATATTATTTTATATTTGTAGCCAAAATGATGATAACGCATTTTCATTGTATTTATTTATTAGCAAATCAGCAAAAGGCAGTTCTAAAAGTTTTTCTTCTATTGGCGACTAAACCTTTGGCATAGATTTGTTGATATTGCAAGGGTATCTTATCCACTCAATATTAATGTCTAATTCAAGAAAATACTTTTCAAGATTTGTAAATTCAGCATGATATTAATTTACACGTTATCATAAATTTGTTCATTTGAACTTGCGCGCAATTCATGAAGAGTTGAAAACGTATCAAATTCTCAATTACCAACTTGCCATAACTTCACCTTTGCCAACTTTATCTGGGACATGAAATATAGAAATGTCCATGCCTTGTAAAGACAAATTAGGATTAGGTATTTAGGGCCGGTCTTTCAATATCCAGATAAAGTCTCAGTTAGTCAACTTTCAGATATATCTTACGGATAGCGATATTTTCTGTCTTTCTCCAGTTAGCTCTTATCCAATAGTTAACCGCCTTATCTGGAGGATAAACTTAGCAGCCAAATGAAGTACCCGATAGCGTGGTATCTGTTGGATAAAAGCTGCGAAAATTTACGAATTCTCACGATAGAAAAAAATAACTGTCATATTAAAAACGTCACAATTAAATCATAACCATTTTCGCACTTCTACTAGTTTTTGTTAATTATGGACGATTTTATTAATGATGTGTTGGAAGTATACAGGAAATAGAAATTATAGACCAGATAAATCCAGACCGCCGGCCGTATACTGTTGGTGAACGTATTGACCATTTTGAAAAATGGGATGATCTGGATTTTTTTCGAAGGTTTCGATTAAAGAAAGGTACAATCGAAAGACTGCTGCAACAAATCGAATATAATTTGCTACACCGTACTAACAGGTAATTTTAAATTTATATTATTTAAGTAGTTACAAACATATCACCAAACTTTTTTTCAGAAATCATTGCGTTACACCGATCGCGCAGCTGTTTCTTACATTTCGATTTTATGCAAGTGGTTCACTAATCACTTTATATAGTAGCTGCGGACTTTGCGGGTGTTAGTAAAGCTACAGCGGGAAAGATAATTTCAAGGGTAACAAATGCAATTGCAAGCCTGCGGCCCCTGTATATTGCATTACCCAATAATGAAGCTGAGAGGAACATTATTATTGAGAATTTCTACAGCTTAGCTCGTTTCCCGCGAACCATTTAAGCAATAGACTGTACTCACATTCGGATTCAGTCGCCAGATAGTGAATATATTTGTACCTACATAAATTAGTACTTAACTGTATTTTTATTATAGGTGGGAATTTAGCAGAAAATTACCGCAACCATAAAGGTTATTTTTCTCTGAATGTGCAGGCTGTGTGTGATGCACAATTAAAATTTGTAGATATTGTTGCTCGCTGGCCTGGTGCCTCGCACGATAGCAATATTTTTGATCATTCAGGTCTTCGAGCTCGTTGCGAGAATGGAGAATTAGGCAATAGTGTAATAGTAGAGGACAGCGGATATGCTGTTCGAACCTATTTAATAACACCGTTAGCTACAAACTCCAGGCGAAAACTTATTTAACGAGGCTCAAATTCGTAGCCGAAATGTTATTGAAAGAGCATTTGGCGTATGGAAACAACGGTTCCCAATTTTATCTGTGATCATGCGTTGTCGTATACCAGTGACACAGGCTGTAATTGTAGCTACAGCAGTACTCCACAATTTAGCAAGAATGGAAAATGAAGACGTAGTTCCAGTGGAGTTACAAGACATTAATGTATTACATTATCCACCTGCCACTGCTAATGCCCATGACAATACTGTACAAAGACAGCTGGTTCAATATTTTACGAATTTGTTATAATTATGTAGTCATGAAAAAAATTGTGTACCAATTACTTAAAATAGTTTTTTTTTATTATATCTACACATTACTATTATTTTTTTAACTGTTGCTAGTTTTTATGTCGGACATCCCAAAACAACCACAAACTCAATCAAACACTAGCAACAAATACGGAAATTCTACAATAAAACACGATGAATACTTCTAACGTCAATAAAACCACGCAGATCAATCACCTTCGAAAATAAAAGTACATCTCTTTCTAACTACTCTATTTGTGTTAGCTACTTCTCGCTCCCACTAAACTCGCCCAAAGATAGTAGCTTGACACTTTAATGTGAGGTACCTAAAATGTTTCAAACTGTCTGATAGCTAACTAGTGGAATAAGGCGCTTGGAAAGACGGATAAAAGTTAACTGAGAGATTTATCTGTCGGATATCATATTCTACCGGATAGCTAATTGAGACTTTATCTGGACAATGAAAGACCGGCCCTTAATACAGTAAATATATCTGCCAGATATGCTGATTAACTGAGCCATTTCCAATTATGCAAATGTTTTTTCAATTCAAAATTTGCATGAAGAAAAACTAGTAGCTCATTTCAAAGTTCAACTAAACGAGTTAGGAGTTTTCCACGAGAAAGGCTACGATCGGTATGGACAAGAATTTGTTTAAGATTATTTTCCATTTCTTCGCAAAGTCTGGCACTTAGAGGACGGTCTTTAATATGCATAATTTATGATTTTTACAGCTTCGTCCAGAACTTTTCTTAAGTTCGCAGACATCTGTGTATGCAGCACATGTCGATTCTTCATCTGGTGCATCTGCTTGAATACTTGAAGCAAGCCCTTTTTTAGATCCAACCATGGATTTCGTTCCGTCCGTACTTATTCCGACACAAATCTGTCAATCAAGCTTGTTTTAATGCATAAATGTATTTATATTGTCGAATATTTCTTCGCCTGTTGTATGTTCTGGTAAGGGTTGGCTAAATAAAAGGGCATCATGAAGCTTCTTATTTTTTCGTACCTAACGAGCACTATAATATTTGCAAAACTTGTAATGTCGGTGGATTTATCGACCTGCAGCGCATAATAGCGACTCTTACGTATATCGGATAACAACGTTTGTTCTATATTTTCAGCCAGTAAGTACTATTTAAAAGGTAAACCCGTTCAAAAGACCTTTTTGCATTATCTCCGATGAAAATTTGATTGCCTTCCAATTGTCTTTGCACCTTTTCGGGGGTCTACCCTGTGGTCTTCTTCCCCTGGGTTCCTCATCTCTGACTATTCGTGCTAACCGGTTCCTTTCCATCCTTCCGACATGTTCATTCTATTGTCTCCTTCTTTTCCTTGCCCATTTTACTATATCTTCTGTTTTGCACTTTTCCCTTATTTCGGTGTTTCTAATTCTGTCTCTTAGCATTTTTCCCGTTATAGATCTAAGGATTCTCATTTCTGATGTCCATCTGAAATGAGAATCCTTGTACGTAATAGGCTTTTTGTTTAATTTGTATCTGCCCGCGTTTCTACTACATATGTCATTACCGGTCTCACGCAGCTTTGATAGATTCGAACTTTACGCTCTATGTTCATATGTTGCTTTCTCCATATGACATGTCTCAAACATTCTGAGATTTGAGCTGCTTTAGTTGTTTGTTTGAGCACTTCTTTCCGTAAATTACTGAAGCTTGATATCTCTGTGCCGAGGTATATATATATATTTTATGCATAACCGATAATTACTAAATAGCTCTTGAAGACCTTTCATGTACCCCCGAGTGCTAGCGTACCAAACTTTGAGAAACACTGCTCTGCAGGATGAAACCACAAAACTGGCGCCATAACATTTAAAATAAAACATAACTACTTCCGGTTACATCAGACGTGAAATTAAAATAATTAGTTACTGTTTGGATTGCATTCTATGTATGTCATTTATGCCTGATTTTTTTTCTTGCTTGCGTAATACCCGATTTCACTGATTTTCCCATATATTTCTGTATATGGAGTATTCTTCGTGTGCAGCGCAATCTGACAACAATAAAGCTGCTATCATGCTCACTTGCTTATATTGCATTAAATTATTTTCGCTAATGACATTAAAAATTTTGTATTGGTATTGTTTACTTTGTTCGAAGCTACTGTTTCTACGTAGAATAATAGTAATCTAAATACAATTGCAGTTGTATTATATAAATCAAGAATTCCTCAAGGTAAAAGTGAGTTTACTGAACTAATTAAGTTACAGATAAAGTTTTTCGTCAAAATTTATCTAGGAAGGTATATATCCCATAAACTGTTCTTTATTGTAATTTAACAAAACAACACAAATATAAGAATATATGCAGGATATCGCCCTTTGAATTATCTTCCACTCATCCTTAAAATGGACTTGGGCCGTTAAAGTTCTTATTTTAATATAGGGCATATCTTGAAAAAGTTTGAATACCACTGATCTAGCTAAACGGACATACTATTGCCAGCAGAACTTACAAATTAAAAAACTTAGCGAGCTCAGAATCTATCCCAGTCGCGAAAAGTTTGAAATTACTAAAAAAACTACTAGCGATCTCCGCTAGCAAACTCTTATTAATTTAGAAATTCGGTAACAATGTCTAAGAAAAATTTTTTAACTTAAATTTTATAAAACATGCATAGAAGATACAATGCAAAATGTCTCGCGGCATGTGAAATATACTTACGAAACCAGAATCACCCCAGTTAGCTCTATTAATATTGTTTAACCAATTTTTTTTTAACTATTATATGTATTCAGAAAAACATCACTTAGTCAATATTCTTAATAATCTTTAATAATTATTATCGCAGTTTTAACACTATTATAAACATTTTTAGCAATGAATTGTCGATATAACCAACTAATTTGGTCGAGGAGGTGTCCGTTAAACCAGTCAATTACAAAATAAAGTAGGTTTTTCGAGTGGGTATTTATTTATGCCGGAGTAATTATGGTCTATTAGCTAAAAATGGTTAAAAATAATAGTGAATTAATAACAACAAATAACCTATTAATTTAATTATATGCAAATCTTATAATAATAGGGTATTCTGTTTCATATGTGACATACAGGCCGAAATCCGTTAAATCGAGGGTTTACTGCAATAAATAAAAAGATAAGCACAATATGCTGAATGATTAATAGGACTATTCATTTCACACAACGTACTACATGGACGAAGTCGATAATTAGCGCAGCTGCACACTTGAAGGCTTTTAAAATACTTAATTTCAAAGTAATCCTTTCCCCAAGAAATCATGGAATTTAATAAAGAGCATTATCGAGTTCTGATTTTTTTACAATTTCTCCCGTGGCTTAAACCGTAAAGAATGTTTTGAGGAAATCCATTGTGTGTCTGGTGACAAGTCATGATCCTTAGCTACCGTAAAGCGGTGGTATAATGAATTCCAATGTGATCGACTTTCGAGCTCCTAAGCCAAAAACCGCAGTTACCGAAAAGAATATTGGTTTGTACGAAACCCGATTGAAGAGGATCGGCATGTTACTGGCAGGAATATTCAAGCAACTTTAAAGATTGGCGTGAAAGCAATTGACATCATGCCATTTGCCATTTGTGCCCGTTGGATTCCCCACAATTTGACTCCAATTCAAAAAGAAAACCGTGTGGCATGGTGCAGACCTACACTGGATCGCTTTGACAATGGATCGTCTCACTTGGTGTACAACATCATTACAGGGGATGAAACGTGGGTATACTGCTATGATCCCCAAAGAAAGCAACAGTCGACAGTTTGGGTCTTTGAGAACGAATCGGCTCCAACAAAAGTTGTTCGTGAAAAAAGCCGTAACAAAAACATGGTCGCCACATTTTTTGGAATTACTGGACATGTTTCCACTGTAGCACTGGAGGATCGTCGTACTGTTAATGCTGAATGGTACACTACAGTTTGTTTGCCTCAAGTTGTCCAAAACGACTGAGTATTTGAATGCCCAAAACATTGAAATAATGGGTCATTCCCCGTATATCCAGACCTAACACCTAATGATTTCCTTTTATTTCCGCTTGTAAAGTATAAGTTACAGGGTTTGCGTTTGACTTCGGCCGAAGAAGCGGTTGGCGCATTTAAAAATGAAATAAATAACCTAATGCGGGAAGATTGGAGCAAATGTTTTGGAGATTGGTTTGCACGAATGCAAAAATGCATTGACTGTAGAGGGGAATATTTTGAAATCTTATAAATATATACTACTTTACTAGGCTCAGCAGAAAGAGGACAGCCCTCGTATACTTACATTTTATGAAAGTTCTCGGCGTTTAATTACCGAATTTGTTTGTAAGAAGAAATCAGCACTGCATATAACAATAGATTTTTCCTGTCTAATCTAGTAGACGCCTGAAGTAGATAAAACAGCAAAAGAATTATTTATCACATTAATTATTATTATTATTATATTATTAATAAAAACTATTTTACCGAAGTTTCCAGATATCCTCAAGTAAGAAAAATTTTAAATATTTGACGGAAATTTTAGAAATAATGGTACGTCATAAAAACCCTGTTGTGTTGTTACAATTTCTTAGTTAACATTCGTTTTTAAGTCACGGACTGCTCGTTATCGGTCCTAGACATTAAGATATTAAGATCCCATACGCTAGTTGCGAGAAAATGCTCATTTTCGACATTTGTTTATTCGGTTTATGGTTATCCCGATAAGATAATTGTCAAAGTCGGTAAATGTTGAAGTATTGGAAAAGAAATATGGTTAAAAGCGGTTCTTTTAAAAAATGTATATAGAACGTAACTATGCACATACATGTAAGTTCCATTACATCAGCATTTAATTAAAGATAAGTCTGTTATGGCTCCTTGCCTTACTTCTTTGGAATTCATATTTATATTCTACAAATAATAATAATCACAATTTCAACGGTATTTATTTCAGCCTTATACGTATTTCGACAGTTTACAATTCCGTATTTCTGAGATATATCGGAAAAAATTATAGTCAAAACAAATATATTTAATGTAATTTATAGAACTACGAAAAACACTTTCAACGCCTTATTCAGCGCAAAAAATAGAACAATGGATTGTTAAAATCATGTATTTACAAATGATATATATAAGCCAAATAATTAGAAACTTGGATACCAGATACAAAGAACGCATACACTCATACAAAATACATATACCCAGAAAAATCTAATTACCCTAAACACTTATTGGAACATTTTTACAATTCTGTGATGATAAACGCAGATTACATACACTTAAGACCTTTTAAATTCATAAACACACATTTAATGAATGAGCAAATTGATTTCATAAATTCCCCGCTATTGGAAGTTTTGGAATAGAAGACCAGAGCCAAGTGCGAAATCATGATCCCGGGTACTGTGTTTCCGTAACTAAAAATGTTTACAATACTAATAATTGCTTTTGAAAATGGCATGCATAATGTCGAAATATGAATAAAGCTGAAATAAATACCGTGGAAATTGCGATTAGGATTATTTTTTAAATATAAAAATAAATCTTACTGTAAGATGTACATGTTATTCCAGTGTACTACACCGCACCACATACATACGTAAGTGTTCACAGAATTGTTATGAAAAACTTTATTAGACCATTACATAGAATGTAATCTGTTTGAAGGATTCGTACTCTGGCAGAATGTAGTACAACATCTACTACGGCATTTTAGCAATAAAAATTATAATAAGAGAAGCGGGAAAAAAGCATTCATTTAGAGATCATGTACCACGAAAGTACGAGGGTAGTTGTTTATGTTATCTACCTAAGTATGAAGGAAACAAGTTAGAGAACAAACAAAATTTTGTTTTTCAACATAAGACAAATTAACACTTATTTCAACATTTTTCTAATAACACTATACTTTCCCAAGAAAATTATTCTGCTAACTCTGCAAAATACTCCGCCACAGAGTTTTTCAAGTCCTCATTCGACTAAAAGCGACGCCCTCTCAAGTGTGTTTTGAGTTTTGGAAAGAGATAATAATCACAGGGGGCAAGGTCGGAACTGTACGGTGGATGTTGTAATTCCTCAAAGCCGCATTCATCAATTGCTTCTTTAACGATGCGTACTTTATGCACCCTGCAGTTGTCGTGCAGAAGCAGCATGAGGTCTTTTCTCGCGTATAGCTGCTTTCAAATTAATTATTGTTTGTTTGTAGACATTCCGTGATATTGTAGACTCTTTTGGCATATACTCAGCCTATAAAACCCTTCAGCATCCCAGAAAACTGTGGCCATCACTTTTCCCGCTGAGAATTGCGTCTTCGCCTTCTTGGGTGGAAAGTCCCTATGAAGCCATTGCATGGACTCTCGTTTCGTCGGTACCCACGTCTCATCCCCAGTTACAATTTCAAAGAAGAATAAGTCTTCATCTTTGGGCAAAGCCGCAAAATTATCCTCGCAAATTTGTCGCCTACACAATTTTAGTTCAGGAGTGAGCAGCCTGGGAATCCACCGTGCTAACAACTTGCTTATTCCATATTGCCTTGTAAGTTTTAAATCACTCTTGTTTGCACCTCTAACTACACAGAAATGACAAATCTTAAGCGAGTTGTGTCAAACTTGGAGGATACACTCTAAAATGTCACAGAGACTTGACATAATAAAATTATCACGATAGCATTTTGTTTCCATAGCTATGTAGGTAATATAAAAAATTGCCATCGAATAAATATTATCAAAAAACGCGATTGAAGATAGTATGCAGCTACTTTCTAACAAGTACAGATATAACAAATATGGTTAAAATATCTTTGAAACTTAAATAACGCCATTACAATCAATTATGAGAAGTTTGACAAACAAACATTACTAAGAAAGAAATCAAATGAATACATTCCAAAGGAAAATTTATGAAACTATCAGATTAAATGCATGTTATTGTAAGGTTTTTAAATATTCCCGCTCCATGTCACGTGTTAAACGACTCTATGCTGTGATCACTTAAATTTCAATAATATTCAGACCGGATAAGACATATCAAGTAGGTCATGGTTAAAATGTATGTATTTTGCTATAATACACCCGCTAGAATAGAAAATTTAATATTCACTATTACATCTATGACATGGACATAATTATCTCCAAAAAAAATCAGCATTCACTTATTAAATGTGTAAACTTTTCAAGAAGGAAAAAGTTGGCTGACGCTTATTTGAACCATTTCCCCAATTTCCGATTTGACGCGCGTGGTAAGATATGTAATACTTTACAGACCATTTAAAAAATATGTAAACAGCGTGTCCCGAATTGCATAGGCCAAACTTTCAAAATAGGAAAAAAGTTCCTAGAAATATGGGTCCCAAAATGCTTCGCTGCAGAGTTACAGCACTCTAGAGTGAGACTTGTCCGATCACTATTTTGCATATAATTATGGTACTAATTTCATGAATACTTTGAAATGTTATGTGCGTACGTTACTCATCAAGGTTGCTGACTACAGCCTACACTGAAAAAAAGCAATAGGTACTAATAACAATACTGTACTTGTTATGAGAAATATTGTTAATGTAACTATAATTTATTGTAATTTTTACAAATACCATAACTTCATACTTGTTACTGTAACCACATTAATTTTGTTAACAAAAAAAGATACCAATATTGTTACATTAAAAGAACTATTAGTACTTTTTGTCACATCCTCATTTTCGTACAATCCCAGTAAGCTAGATTTTAAAAATAGGGAGTTGTAGATTATAGAAATTATTGTTTTGCTAGTGATATCGATTTGATATAGTTGCATTTACAGAAAGTGTGTGGTTGATTTAACCATGCTAAATTTAATTAATTAAATTTTAATTCTTTAGACGCAGGCGCGAAGTTATTATGATAGGAACTCATGGTTATTAATAGATTACGAATTTGATATAGTTGCATTTACAGAAAGTGTGTGGTTGATTTAAACATACTAAATTTGATTATTAAATTTTAGCAATTAAACGCAGACGCGACGTCCTGATAACGCGACCTTAGCGCTATGAATAGATTGAGAATTGTGCAGTTTGCACTTTTAGCCTCCGTTTCATTGTTCTCCACGTTTTCGCGCCTAAATAATTATTATGTTAGTGATTTGGGGTCAGTTACAATTAAAAGTCGAAGTGGTGTGGTATTTGCTGTGGATAATCCGGCTTCTAGAGTGATTGATTGTTAGCCGTTTATTGCGTGGTAAGTAACTTTATTTAATATTATTTTTTTAGTTTGGTAGGTGATTTGTCAATTTGTGAAATTCAAATTGTAGTTGTCTGAAGAATGGAAGTTAAAGAAGTTAAAACCATTCTCGAAGAATGGCGACTGTCTCATCTGATCGAATGTTTTGATGGTATTTACTTTTCTATTTATTCATTAACCCTGCGTTGCTCGCGGGATGAGCGCCGCGCTCACCTTCATTAAATGTCGTTTGCAAACGGCACACTTTTGCAAGTACCGATTTGTCCATCTATGTAATCTTTAATATACATATAGGAAACAACATAGTAATGCCCTTTTAACAATATTTATTAAACCAACCGACCGAGGGCTGTGTTGGTGGCTGGGCGTGTTAAGTAAGCGCAGTGCTCACTGTGCGTGTATTAGTGTTACAAGTTTTACCGGCAGTTGCGTTTTATATTTTTGAGATAATTGAAGGTATTTATTGAACGGCGATTGGTAGTTGGTACTAATTGTTTGAATGACTGTAAACTTAATTTTAGTCCCCCCAAGTTCTGAAAAAGGACCCTAAAGAAGAATCGCGGCTTTTAAAAATTTTGGAAAAATTAGAAAGAGAGGATGAGATTGCATTGTTCCTTTTTGATAACTACATTTAGAATTTTTGTGTTCCTTTTTAATAATTATATATTTAGTTTTTGT
>JABXWE010003714.1:0-12054 GCA_014611495.1 Limonius californicus
CTTCAGAAATCTAATCCTTTCGCTAATTTACACTAGTAGTTTGCGCTGAGGGAACTTGGCAGCACCTTTAGAAATCTAATTCTTTCGCTAACTCACACCTGTAATTTGCGCTGAGATGACTTGGCAGCACCTTCAGAAATCTAATCCTTTCGCTAATTTACACTGGTAGTTTTGCGCTAAGGGAACTTGGCAGCACCTTTAGAAATCTAATTCTTTCGCTAACTCACACCTGTAATTTGCGCTGAGATTACTTGGCAGCACCTTCAGAAATCTAATCCTTTCGCTAATTTACACTGGTAGTTTTGCGCTGAGGGAACTTGGCAGCACCTTTAGAAACTTAATTCTTTCGCTAATTTACACTCGTAGTTTTGCGTTGAGGTGACTTTGCAACACCTTTAGAAGTCTAATTATTCTACTAACCCACCTGGATTGTGTCGCGAGGAAGCTTTATTACCATAGATAAAGTCACCCATAAATTCGATGTATTTGAGATCATGTCGCACTACCTCGGCCAAGGTTTCCTGCAGTTTCCTAGCCTGAACAGGTGAATACCGGAGGTAGTTAAATTGCACTGTCTGCAGCTACTATTGGCACCAATAAATGTATTAAACCTCGCCTGTGTTTTATTGAATGCATTAAACCTCTCCAGTGTCTTATTTACTACGTTAAGCTCAACTACTCCAGATCTAGCCCTGGAACGATCACGACAAGCCTCGACGACTACTGCGCCCACGATCACAGCGATATTACGGTTAGCCACTTTTCTACGATAAGCAAATCTAAGGTATTAGTAGCGATACTAAGAAATCTACACGACACAACGTAATAAGACTACTTGAGGGTCAGTACCGTTGCAATATAAATTAATTAAATTTTGAAGGAATACATTTTCCTGTCAAAATCCAAGACATATCTAAATTTGAATCGCATAATAAAATTAATGTTACCATGTTTAGTTATGAAGAAAAAATATTTAATCCTTTGTATCATATTAACAAGCAATTCTACGAAATGAATATCGACTTAGTGTGCTTTAGTAATGAACCATGTGTTGCGTTAATGCCTGGAGATAAAGTATTAAAATTTAAAAATATCCAAAGAATGTTAAGACATCCATATGTAATTTATTCTGATCTTGAATCTATGCGAAAACCTATTCCTGCATGCGAACCAAATCCTGAATCATCATATACTCATAAAACACAATTTCATATTCCCTGTGGTTATGGATTATACATTAAGAGTGTTATAATAATATTGATAACCCATTGGAAATTCACAGAGGAGAGGAAAGTGACAAATGTTTTATAAAAAGAATAACTGAACATGCCAGAACAATATATAAGATATTAAAAGAAAATAAACCCATAACAGATATCGAACTAGAAGAATATATGAAAACAAAAATTTGTTATATTTGTGAAAACGTGTTTCCTATAGACAACTCAAAAGTAAGAGATCATGATCATTACACTGGAAAATATAGAGAAGCTGCTTGTAGAAACTGCAGTTTGAAATATAAACAACCATTGTTTATTCCAACTTTATTTCTAAACTCAAGTTCTTACGATTGTTATTTGTTTATAAAGAATTTAAGAGAAGATAAGAGTCAATTAAAATTAATACCTAATAATGAAGAAAAGTATATTTCTTTCAGTAAAGTTTTAAGAATGAATGATAATGAATATATGGAATTGAGATTTATCGATTCATTTCAATTTTTAGCAAGTAGCCTAGACAGTTTGTCATCTAATCTAGAATCAATTCAATTGAGAGAAATAATTAAAAACTTTTCAAATCATGAATTAGATGTATTATTTAGGAAAGAAGAAAGCAAGATAATTAGGAAAGGAATTTATACCTATGAATACGTGGAAGATTCTTTTGAAAAATTTTCAGAAACAAAACTGCCATCAATAGATAAATTTTATTCTTCGCTCACTAGAAGAATTCAAACATGCAGTGAAAGTATGGAAATATTTTAAAATTAACAACTTGGGCGAATGGCATGATTTATACTTAAAACTAGATGTTTTGCTATTAACTGATGTATTTGAAAATTAAGATTCATGTTGGAAAAAAGTTATGGACTGGATGCTGTTTGGTAATATACAGCTCCGGGGTTAGCTTGAGAGCGTATGCTCAAAAACACTTCAGTGGAGTTGGAACTTTTAACGAATTATGAAATGTATTTGTTTTCTGAAATCGGAGTTAGAGGGCGTATTTCACAGTGAAGTAACAGGTATTCGCAAGCAGATAAAAATTCTCAGATTATCTATATCAGGGTTGTCCAACACGCGGGCCGCATGCAGCCCGCGGCAAGTATCAATGTGGCTTACAAGCAAAAGAAGACGCAATGAATTTCAAATGCTATTTAGTTCAAATGTTATTTTTTTTTCGATAAATATACGTATTGTACACCATTTGTAAAATTAAATTATATAATGTTTATGTGTTTTTTAAACATATGCAAAAATCAGAAGTCTAACTGTTGTGTTAAATGTTTTATAACGGATTTTATGTAAGCGCGCCCACTTTTCCCCATAAGACTCCATGTTACAGAACCAGTACAGTAGGCCTCCGCACTATGTGACAACCTAGTCAAGGTTCCGGCTTGACGCTGACTGCCGTCGCGATGTGACGTATGCGTAGTTCTATTTTTATAGCATTTTTGGTTGATATAACCGCTCACATGAATGAATTTAACACCCGTCTCCAAGGCAAAGATCAACTCATCAGTACAATGTTTCAAACTACAAACGCGTTCCAAATAAAACTGAAATTATGGCAGGAATAAATAAATGGAAACAATTTTTTGCATTTCAATACTTTGGCCGAACACAATCCTTTGAATGGACAGAAATATTCAGTCTTACTCATCGAGTCGATACGGGAATTTGAGCAACGATTTCAGGATTTTCGAATGAATAAGCATTATTTTAGTATTTTTACAACTCAATTTCCGATAGAAATAGATACATTGCCACCGATTTTTCAAATTGATTGCGTTGAGTTGCAATTTGATATGCAACTAAAGGGCAAATTTGACCCTGTAACGTTGATTGAATTTTATAAATCTTATCTACCAAGAGATAAATTTCCCACGTTACATAATCACGCCCTCTTCATGGCATACTTTTCGGCAGCACTTACATATGTGAACAAATCATTTCAAGAATGAACCACACCGAAAGTAAGACTCGAAATAGAATATCTGATGAACATCTGGAGAACATATTGAGAATTTCTGCTACATCTATTGCACCAGATAGCGAGACATTGTCAATGCAGATCCAAGGCCAAGTATCGCACTAGTTTTTTTTTATGCATATGTTCTTATTGATATGTATAAATAATTATTTATGTCTCAGTAATAAGTATTGAAATGTAGTGTGCTTTATTATCCACGATTTTGGTTGATTTTAATGACAGTATCTGAACTGCGGCCCCAAACGCTTTCTACTACTAACATGTGACCCCGAACATCGAAAAGGTTGGACAACCCTGATCTATATTGATGCCAATAATCTATATGGATGGGCTTTATCTCAGAAATTACCAGAAAAAGATTTTAAATGGTTGACTTGTGATGAAATTAAAAATGTTGACGGAATCTTACTATCAGATAGTTTTAGAAGTTGATCTATCATTTCCAATAAATTTAAGTCTTCACAATAAGTTTAATGACCTCCCTTTAGCTCCGGAAAATAGAATTCCGCCCCGTGGAAAAGTAGAAAAACTGCTTTGTCATTTCTATGATAAGCAAAATTATGTAATTCATTACAAAAACATTAAAACTTTACAAAAGTCTAGGCATGAGAATAACAAAGATTCACAGAGGTATAAAATGTAGCCAGCAAATTTCATAGCACCATATGTAAAATTTAATACAGAACAACCAACAAAATATTAAATTATATTGTAACGAAGAAAAGTTACAAAGAGCGATAAACAAACCTAATTTTAAACACAGCACTATATTTAGCAAACACCCGGCAGCAGTTTATACTTAATTATAAAACCAAAGTATTGTTTAATAAACCAATTTATATTGGGCAAGCTGTATTAGATTTATCGAAATTGTTAATGTATGACTTCCATTACAATGTAATTAAAGAAGAATTTAATGATAAAATAAAACTTTATGGAGGTACCGACGGTTTCATAAGCGAGATTAAAAAGCTGATTTCTAGAAATTCATGAAAAACAATCCCGACTATTTTGATACATCTGATTATCCAAAAAGCCATCCATTATATTCTGATAAAAATAAGAAAGTAATAGGAAAATGAAGATGAATTGAATGGTATTAAGATGTTAGAATGCATAGGTTTAAGGTCAAAAATCTACAGTTACAGAACAGAAAATACTATTTCGAAAAAATTAAAGGGCACCAAGAAAGCAGTATTGAAGAAAGAAATAAGTTTTGAAGATTACAAAAATGGCTTATTAAATCAAAAACAATACTTTCATAGTCAGAAAGTGATCAGGAGTCATAAACATGATATTTTTACTGAAGCAGTAAAAAAAATCTCTAAGTTGGAAAGATGTTAAATGACACCTTTTACCTAATTCTACAGATACATTAGCACATGGACACGTATTAGTATCATAGGTACGCACATGGGCATTGTCGAATTAAGAAGTCGCTAGTTTTTATTAGCGTTAAAGTAGTAAACTAAAAAACGATAATAACAATTATGATAATAAATGTAAGAATGAAAATAATAATATTTAATTTATTAACTAGCTGAATAAACCTTGAAAACTTTTTTCGAAATTTGGCATATTCTTCATTGAATACTTTTAAATTTCTGAATACAGTACTTTCCACTTAATTTACAATTTTTTAATTTTTCATTGTTGCTCTCATATTTTTAGTAGGTCTTTCAAATATTTTCAGAGTTCTTTTCTTTACTTCATCGATGTTTGATGGTATTGCTACTGTTTTGTTTCCTAATTCTGCTAATTTCTTAAGATAATAATTATTGTAGTTGTCTAATTTATATTCCAGTTCATCTATTTTATTATTAGCAGACTTTAGTTCACAGTCGATCATAATTAATTGTTCAAGAAATAAATTAGCAGCTTCTCTTGCAATATATTTATCTGCTACTTCTTGTTTGAAACCAACAATTTTTGCTCCATCTTCTAATCTGTCTATTTCAGTAATGATAGGTTTTTAAATCTTCTTTCCATTTTTGTTTCTCATCATTAAGAATATATGAAACAAGTTTCTCCATTTATGACTGAAAATTTTCTAAAGATTTACTAATAAATTCTGATTCCGATTCCGATTTGTTCTCTTTCTTCCCGATTGTTCCCTTTTGCTCTCATTTGTTCCCATTTTACATGCAATTTTAATACCAACTGAATTTAGCTCCATATTTAGGGAATTTCTGGAAATACCTTTAGACTTGCAAAAATCTGTCTGTTAGTTTTTTATTTACTGTTGAATTGAAATATTCAATAGCAAAATAACGATTTCTCATTTGAGTTACTTCATTGATATTTTTAGGTAAGTACCTATATTTAATTCTTTAGTAAAAGATTTGTAACTATTTTTGAATTGTAGTTCAGATTGTTGTCTGATTTTTAATGGTGCGTAATATTCTGCCACAATTTTATTGTCTTTGGTATTGGTCATGTTTATTATTTATAATAAAAAATTTATTTAACTATTCCGAGTTCTAATTGTAAAATCCATATTCGTTAGTTACAAGTTTCCCAGAATTCAAAACTATTATTTAAAGAAAACCAAGATTATATTTTAGAAAAAAAAAGTAAGTAAATGGAAATGGTATTTCATTTAAAAATGTTTATAAACAAGCAAAACATCTTAATATTGACAGGTTTTTTTTGCGTTACAACAAACAAAGTATTCTAACTTCGGAAATTAAGAAATTATTGATAAATTTGCTAAAACGGGAATAACAGTATCTAAACAAAAAACTATTATCAAAATATGTGAACACGATAATTAAAATATGAATATTCACTGAGATGTAAAAGTATTTTTTTCCAAAAGATGTTGATACATTTACTACGGAAGAATTTAAAAGTATACAAGACTTGCTAAAATTTAATTAAATATACCTATATCCTTATTTGTATCGCTAGGCCCGCAACTACTCACTCTCGCCAAACAGTGTCTGGACGTGTGATCCATAAAAATTTTTGGGCCGACAAAAATATGTAAAAAAAAAATATTGTTCCAATGTCTCGCCTAGAGAATTTATATTTCTTCTGTTAATAATAATAGTTCTTTATTACCCAATAGAATTACATTCATATGACAGGGCAAAAAATTAAACAAAGCAAATAAATACTTGTAAAATGAAATAACAAAATGTAATGATTGAATTTAAAATTTTAGATAGATTGGAATTGCAGAAGTTTTCTATTTTTCATGCCTAGACAGACAAATAGGTGTTTCTAGACGATTTAGCCAAATGCACAATCAATAATTCTGGATGGAGGCCTAAACAATATTACAGCTGTCAATGCATCTGTATCAATTATTGATCGTATACATGTAATTAGAAAGTAAATGTAACACAATGGAAATCAATTAAGATTAAGACATTCTTTGGTACATTTATTATATCCTATGTAAAAGATTTGATATTCCTTATGAATTGTTGGAGGTTTGATTTTTGTGTGTGTAATATTCTGCAACAATCTAGCTTTCTTGGATATTGATAGTATTTTTTTATTTTAGTTTTTATTTGGAATCTTCAAACCTCTTTGATCTGTAGATGTCCCAGAATAAACGGCAGAAGACGGATCTTGGTGCAGCCTGCTCTTCTGCTTCTGTTAACACTCAAGTAAGCACAATTTGTGGTCTTAAGAGGCATTTTGTTATGAGGAGAGCAATTTTATTGTTATTTTTTTTTCTTCTGTTGCAGGAAATGTCGACAAGTGTGCTAGATGATGGTGGGGAACCTCACATTGCTCAGCAAACAGCAAGAGCAAATTACAGAGCTGGTAGTACATCTACCAATGAAAATGTAAGAACATTTTAAGTCATTGTTCATCTTAAAGGTACTTATATAATTTTTTTTACCGTTTGTCTTGCAGAAAGAAAAACTAATATTTAAAGAGAATCTTTCCGACTTTAGAGAAGCCGTTAAATGGTCTGGCTTTGTTGATAGATCCTTGCTTATCAAAGAATTACTATCAGAAACCGAATCCAGAGTTGTAATTATCTGTGCACCAAAACGTTTTGGCAAGTCCATGAACGCGGACATGGTCAACTGCTTTTTCGAAATTGAGGGAGACCGGGACGTCACCAATGCACCGCAAGATTTGAAGGAACTTGAAAAATTTGAAAATTTTAGAGCATTTCACAGATACGAACTCGAACAACCATGTAAAATTCTGGCTGAAGCAGACCTTGTCAAAGAACATTTTGGAAGACACCCAGTTTTATATATAAGCTTCAAGAATGTCGACGTATCTTCAATTCAGGATGTAAAATATAGTGTGAGACAACGCGTACACTTTGCATACCGTTCACATTCCTATCTGGAAAACGGTGAAATTTTTTGTGATTTAACCAAAAATAAATATGCTCATGAAGACTGCAGAGTATGGTGTGATACGGAAAAATATCTAAATAAGAATCCAATAACAGGCCTGCAAAAATTGATCGAGTACTTACATGCTTACCATAAGAGAAAAGTGTACCTGTTAATCGATGAATTTGACGGACCTACTATGCAAGCTTTGCTGGCACGTAAAAGTGGAGATGAAGTGATGAATATCAGCAGTGAAGTTACTCGGTTGCTTGGTGCCGTTGTGGAAGGACGAGATACCGAGAAACATCTCTTGGGGTCACTGATCACTGGAGGGAGTTCTTTGGGAAGTGTTGGTATTTCTGACCCCTTGAATAATGTACATGTCTACAAATGGCTATTGGACGATAGAGGTCGCTTTGCTGCGTATTATGGTCTCAGTCATAATGAACTTACAACACTTCTTGAACACGTGTTTCCTAATCAGGAACAGGAACAGAAACGAGTTTCTATACAAGAGGAGGTGAACGGTCTCTACAGTGGATATAGCTTTCAAGGTGAATCTGTATACTGTTTATGGTCCGTTTTACATTATATTCGAGATCGTTCGACATTGGATGCTTTAAAGATCACTAAAACAACATTTTGGGGAGGCTCCAGCATAATTAGTAAAATGGGTTCACTTCTGAAACATAGTACTATTATGGGAGAAATAAAGAAACTAATGGTAATGGGCGATTACTGTGTAACTTTCACGTCCTGTGAGAAAGTGGACCCTCAGGAGCTTGCCAACTTCCTCAATGGAAACAAATCCTCTGGCGCATATGATACTGTCTTCTCATTTTTCCTGGAGCAAGGATTTCTCGCTCGTGTCCTTGATCCTCGTCGTCGTAATAAGGAAATTGATGCGAAAATTCCCAATGAGGATGTTTTCGTTGCATTTCAGGAAATGTTCTACGATTACTCTGTATGGATTCGTAGACGTTTTTGAAGATTTTGTGAATTAGTTATTCTAAGACGATGAGTTTGTTGATCATCGTCAAGAAAGAATTGTAAACAACTTTTGGGATTAAACAATTTTTAAGAATTTGGCATTTTTGCTGTGTTTTCTCTTCAAAATTGTAACATAAAAGTGATCTTTCGGAGCCGGATAAACAGCCATTGGTTAAGGTAAAACAAGCCTTTAAGAGGTGTTTAAAAATAAAGGACCTTTATGAATTTTAGTATCCAGTAATGAAAAGGCGTTTGTGAGGCTTTTTCCGTGATTTGTTAACCGGTTTTTAATTACGCAAACCACATTGGTCCAGATATATAAATTCACTTTGGATCCCACAAGAAAGATGCAACATTAATTAATGATATATTGAAATTTATCCATTGTGGAAGTGAAAATCCACAGGTCGTGTGACTTTTTATAGACTTTATAACTTTTCTAAAACCAGTATATTATGTCAAATATTTTATGGCAGGAGCACCATCCCGCCTGGATTTATTGTGAATAGTTTTATAATCATTTTCAGGGTGTGGCTGGTTACATCCTGATATAATTTGAATACTTTTTATCATATTATGTACAGTGATTTTTAACAATTTTTCGTGTACCCAATTGGCCTGCTCCAGAAATGAAAAGCCAGTTTGGGGTATTGAAAAACAAAGAATTTTTTGTTTTTGGGGACTTTTTTTGGTGATTTTCAACCATTTTTTTTTCATATGCCCAATTTTTGGTGTATAGATTTTGAGGTACTTTTGGGGTGTTTCAACGATTTTTGCATGTGCCCAATTGACCTGGTTCAGAAGTACGATATCTACTAATGTTCGGTAGTCAGGCTGTCGCCGGTGAGGATACCTTCTCTGATATTTTCCCACAGCTGCAAGAGCATTCTCGCTGCAGTAGCCATATACAAAATGCATTTCTGCATATTCACGTCTAGAAAAAGGTTCCATCATTACCACACTTAGAAAACAACAATAATTCAAGCTTGAAGCATCTTCTGTCATAACAAATTAGCATTTATTTGACTTATTTCCTATTATGACTCGATTTAACAGAACAATGATAAAAACAAAGAAAAACTCTGTAATCAATTAACGGTTGGAAATAAGACATGGGTTTATTAACATTTTTTGCTTCGTGTAGCATCCCACATCACACCGTTAAGTTTGAACCACACCTTTTGAATCATCCTGTATATTTAGTAAACAAATGACAATGGTAATTTAGTTAGACTTTAGTATCCTACTTGAGACCTAACTTCTGTGCATGTTCAAGCCACCGAAAAAGCTCTTTGGTACAACTTCCGCTCGTGTTTGGTTTTTGACATACATTAATTTTTTTATTTCAGATTATTTAATTTACTTTTGTATTAAATTGGGTTTGGTATGGGAAAGTTTTCCTCTTTACTGTGACTTGAAGTTTTTCTTTTATTGATAATGTAGTGGCCGTCGACGGAATTAACATTAAAGTTATGAAAGCTTTGGTAACAAAATTACTAATGAATTTTAATGTACCTACTGGGAAAATTGAAAAAGTGACAAAATATACTTTTTTCAAATTTTGCTACGATATAATATTTTACTAGCTGTATATGTGCTATGTTATGAAATATCAATATAAATCACGTTTCAAACAGTGTGAGAGTAAAAACATGCAATCCCATGTTAACCATGCAGTAACCTCGATTAGTTTATGAACAGAATTCGCAAAATGATGACAAATATGTCTTATTAATTTTTTACTATTAGGATTTGTTAATCATCGTTTAACTAAAAGAGTTATAAACTCACACAATTTCATAAAAGCACTTTTTGTGCAACTTAGAACATTTGTCACGCGCGCACGGAAAAATCCTTATTTCCAGACTCCTAATGAAATATACTATAATTTAATAGTTATTTTTATAACAAGTGCCGAAAACAATTCATTACATACAAGTGCAGAATTTGACGCACGAGGCCGACGGCCGAGTGCGGAAATCTGCACGAGTATATGGAATTGTTTTCGGCACGTGATATAAACAACATTTTACCTACAACTGTTCACTGAAAAAATTATTATAATGTGATTAAAATTCATAAAAAATTGATACTATGCCGTCAAATCGTCATTTTACGACGTTGCTAAGCGCGTTGCTAAGGTTTGTTGATTGCTTCATTGTTCTTGGGCGCCATTAAAAAAACGCATTATTAATTCATTTCTGTAATTCAATTTGACATTTCTGTAAACAAATGTAATGTAAGTCATTAAGATAAGCATTAATATTAATTGTAGTGTATTTAGATTATAACCATACTGTATATAAATAGTGTCGATTTAGTTTAATAAGTGGAACGCCTCGTGCCTTGACAGGTAAGCATTATTGCTACATTGGGAAGCCCGGTCAACGTACGAGTCGTGATAGTTTTAGTTTGCAAGCTTGGCTTGAAACAATGTAAAACCCAAGTAAAAACCAATTAAACGTTTAATAAATACCATGAAGTTTTAATTGAATTGGGTACAAAGGTTACCCTGAAAACCAAGAGGAATGGTTTTAGTACATGGCGACCCTGCCAAAGCCGAAATCCTGCCAAAGCCGAAATCCTGCCGATGCTAAAATCCTGCCAAAGTCAAAATCCTGCCAGAGCAACGATAGTTAGTGACGTCGACGTGCCACACCCGACCCTTGAAGACGAAGTCCAGATGCACGTATTTTAAAATGGGAGGTTCTGAGTCAAAAGAGGAAGTTATAATAGCCCAATCAGGAAATACTGGTGGTACAACAACTGGAACAAGCCTTGAATGCTCACGGTGGCCGAAACTTTGGGTATAATTGCTTTCATATGTGTTCTTTTAATTTTTGTAGCCTATTGTGTGGGTATATACAAGAAAAAGGTTAACAAAAAGCATACGTAAGGAGCTTACTAAAAGTACTGAGCAAATTTAAAAGAAAACAAGGAAAACACACACACCAAAAGGTCCCTTTCAACAGAACGCAACCACCCTGGATCGCGCATACTAAGTGGAAGTGCGTAAGTAAATGAAAATGTCATTAGAGCAGTGTTCGTAGGTTAATTTAATTTTTAATTGCAAAATATGTAAATGTCTATAACCACCGAATTTCAATATTTGTTAGAAGATATTAGGGTTTTTCATAGAAATTTAGGTAAGGAAAATATTGCTAGGAGGTTAAATTTTAAAAATATTACTCGTAAATTTAAGACAGTAGATAAGTTCGTATCAGAATTTGGGAATTTAAGAAAAAATTTCAATCGAGAAACCCACTCGGCAGAAAGCATAACTGTAACAAAGAATTGTGTTAGGGATATAGATAGGTTAATTTTAGGCTGTAGAAATATTTTAGAAAGTAGGTTACAGGACTGTCATAAAGATCAAACGGAAATTGAATCCGGAAGTTCAAGTTCAGAGTATTCAGATAGCGAAAAAATGAGTGAAAAATTTGATTTGAGGACCGCTGCAACGTTATTGCCTTTAATGGACGGTTCCGAAAATGTAACAAGACAATTGATTGACGCTATAGAATTATATAATAACTTGCTTGAT
>JABXWE010003715.1:0-59241 GCA_014611495.1 Limonius californicus
AGAATTACGTCCCGGCGTATGGCCATGGTAAATCCGAACACCCTGTATATGAAAAAAAACTTTGTAAATGTCTTCCCCTCTTTTGCTGGACATATTTTAGAAGTTCCCCTCAGTAATAAATAGTAAATTTTGTGCAGATAGGGTAAGTGGAAAACCCGGACGTCAGGTCGCCTCCTCTATTAGTCGGAAGTGACAACTTAACAGGTATCAATATATATATATATATATATATATATATATGTATATATATATATATATAAAACCGGAAATTATTAGAATGGAGGCCAAAAACTAAACAACCACTAGGGCGCCCAACGATTTGCTGGAGGGATCATAAGAATGATGAACACCAGAGCATTTGTCGCACAGTTTATAATAATACACTAAAAATGATGAAGATCGCACTTAAAAATCAGTCGGTCCATTGATTCTACTTTCCGGGTCTGGCAGAAGACAATAAGATACGAGTGTATTGATAGAAGGAAAGTCGATGTAACAGAGTACCCACTGTTGGCGCAAAATTTTCGTATTCCCTGGACCGCACATCGAACAAATGTGTCCATACTACGGAAGCTCCATACACATCGTAGACTATCCACGACAATTCAGAATAGGATACATAGATTTTTTAGACATACCAGACAAGAAGAAAATATGGAGAGGTTCATAATAGATGGAAAAATGAAAGATAGAAGTTCCAGAGGGCGCTTATGAACTCGGTGGATGGATCAAATGGCCCAACACACAAACCATTTTACATATTAGTAAAGGAAGCGCGTGATAGAGAAGCATGGAGAAGAACAGCGCGTGATGCCCACGCAACACTGACACTACTACGTTCTCTTTGGGAAACCAGGACTCAGCAAAAATAAACGAATTGCTTACAAATGAGATCCAAACTCAAAATATTACAAATGCAAGTTTACTTGGGGGGTATTAACGAACATCCGCTGACAAATTGTCGGTGGAGATCAAAGTATTAAAAAAAAATAAAATATAACATGAAATTGGAGAGATAGTGTTTGGAAAAGTTCTTGAAAGTCGCTTTATCCAACCATTAGTATGCTAATTCGATTTTTATTGAATTCTATTAGAAAGCAAGTAGCAAAGGCGATGTGTATTGGAAAATGCTTCATTATGGATGGCAGTTTACATATTTCAGCAAATCATATACACAAAAGTGACACAACAAAGCGTTTTTGAACAAATGTTCATATGAACATCTTTTTTGGTTTCTAGATCTGCAATTTCTTCTGAAACTTTGACCCGCTCAATACGAATTATCCACACTTTTACTATGATCCGATTAAAATTAAATGACAGGTATTCCTCGACATTTGGCACCTATTACAACTAACAATACTCAGTTGAAGTTATTTATGCATACATCGTTGCTTTAAAAACAAGAGTTTGTCAGTATTGTTGGTTAACACATAACACATCGATCCAAAAATCATATCCAGAATGCTTTATTGCAAAACTTGTCGAACTCTGTCCTTATTAACTCATCTGCCATGATTTGGAGAGTTATTCGGCGATATTTTGCTACAATTTCACGAAATCGTGCAGCCGAATCTGCATTCCGAGTATATAGTTTTAGTAGTATCTTAAACATCATTTGAAACGTTAAAATCATTCAAGCAGACTAAACAACCTAAGGTTTTGATACCCTACACAGTATTCAACATTTTTTTCTAATTTAAAGCAAAATCTAATATTCACTCATTGCAGCATAGCGGCAGACAGAAACACGATGTACGGGCTACGCAGAAACTAACACTTTTTCGATCTTCGCTTGACCACCCTCTATTGGCAAAACTGTGAATTATTATATGCTGTTTTAGTTTTGCATACCTAATATGGGTATATATTACGCACTCTGTGATTTTGCTTTAATTTTACGTGACTTCAGTGCTGCAGCGTCAATCCGGGAATTAAATTGCCAAACCTCGTATAAGGGAAATTTAATGATATACAATATTTGATTCCGTTTTTTTATATTACTTTGTAATGAGGATTTCATTATATTCAGAAACATAAATCATAATAACCTATTAAATTTAATGACAAAGTCTTTAGGAAGTAAATTTAAAATACATGCTGATATCCTGAAACGATATAATTACGAGTGTTTAGTATATGCTTATTTAGTTAAAAGGACATACTCCGCAGAATTTCTAAAAATCGAAATTAAACGCAAAGCGTGTTTTCCTCGTGTATGTGACTAACGTACGACGAAGCTAAATTACCGCAATATTGAAAAAAGCAGGTTTGAGTTTACTCTATCGGAGATGCGATATATCTACACGAAAGACGCAGAACGAAATATCATTGCCAAACCACATATTAAAGCTAATGTTTCAGTAAGAACCAGCTACGCAGATCAAATCGTTGATGCAAATTATGAAGTGCTTAAAACACTTTTAAAAGATTAAAACAACAACATAATAATGGCAAGCATTAGAAAATATGCACAATTTTTATATGTAGATAATATTATGAAGAGTATGTTATTAAAGAAAGAAATAATTTCCCAAAATTATTATTTGTCAAATCATCCATATAAAATTTTTAACTAAAACAATCCGAAAATAATAAGTTGTCACAGAACGTACTACGTACAATGTGATACTTAAATTTCGATTTAATCGTCGGAAATACAGTACATTGTAATAATGTTAGAAGAAAACAATTTCTGAATTGTACCTATTCAAACTATTTAATATGATTTTTTTATAGTTATTCTAGATAACTCCAATAACTGTAGTCAGATTGTGCTAGGCTAAAATTGTGAGTTTTGTTTTCATATGTAAAGAAAATCAAACAGTTCATATGGACTTCTCAATATTTTAAACAACCGCTGAGTGTTTACATTAGTATATTCATCTAAACGTCTTAAAGTATCACAAGACAATAATAAATACAAGCTATGATCTTCCTATAGGTAACTATTAGACGTAGCCACTAACGTAAATATAGTGTATCCACGTGCCACTTAGGTGGAAGGGACGTGATCTTATCCTTTAAGCGCTGTTGCTCGACCAGCATCCCTGTATGATCTTTTCCCGGTTGCAGTTGAACGCTCTGGATTGACCGGTTTCCCTCCTGTTTCTACTACGTCGCCTAGTTGGCTCAAGGAGATAATCGGGGGGGGGGGGGGTCCCTGGCAAAACTTGCTGATAAAATACACACCATGATTAGGTTTTCTGCCATTAGTCTATTCTAGTCTAGTCTATACTGGTGAATATCAGGGATAAATAGTTACAAGTTTCACTCATAGTTTTGACCTAGGTTTACGAATAATTCATACAACAACCGTATTAAACCTTTACTTATAGCATTTTTATTTAACCAATTCAGCTACTTAGGTTACGAATGTGTTGTAACATAATAACTACGTAAAAAAAAAAATAAGAAACACAATATAAGGTATCACACTCAGGGATTGCGACGTAATCTACCATCGATATTTAATAAAACTTCTCATAGCAAATTTTTTGGGATACCTTTCTATTTAATACAGTTAAAAAATAAAATGCACCACTTATGAAATTGTTTAGTTACAGTTTATATCAACGCGATTAACGATGTTTTAGTATGCGCATATTAAAGTTAGAATTTTTAAAATCTTCAAATTCATCTCAAAAACTACCTTCGTTAATAAATTTAAAAATCAACTTTTTAAACCCAGTTATTGATTAATATTAAAAGATTCAAAATCAGTCGAAACAAATATTCGCATAGGGAAAAAAGATCTCGTTACAATTCTTCTCATGCAATTGGCTCTTATGCAAACTATGACTGCTTCAGACCAATCGCCCTACCCGTTTTCTTTTGATTTGCGATGAGCTGTAAAGTTGATGCAGAAATGTTTACTACCAAAGCTGCCAAAGCATATGCAAAGACTGTATTGACAGTGCTAGAATTTTTCGGGAAAAACCGGCAGCAACTTATAAATTTCAAATGGAAGCATAGGTCGTGGTTGATATCGCTGGATAGGAACTTTAAAAACAATTCCTTTTATTTGAAAATTTTTTATACCTTCTACGGTTGAGGAAGTCATTAAAAAAGGGGAAAACAATAATCTCCTTTTTTATGTTTTCATGAATAAAGATGTACAAAATGTCTACCCCTCTCATTTAAACAATTCCATGCTCTATCCGCTGTTCGGTGGACTCCTTCGGGGAGGGGGGAGAAACGGCAAGCATCTTACATTTTTTGTATCATGTCCATCCATTGTGGTGGGGCGTTGTTGGTAGACAAGATCTTTTAATCGTCCCCACAAGAAAAAGTCTAATGATGTTAGATCGGGGGAGATGCAGCAGTGAACGCGAACGTATAAGAAATTTGTTTACTTAATTTTGCAAAAAAGATTCCCAGATTATATTTTTCGTTATTGTTTATTATTACAACCACACGAAGACAGATAAACAAACATCAGTTTATAAATAATATTTCACCTTTACCTCCTGGAACTTCAAATATTTTCAATTCAACCCTTGGGTTCCTTTCAAAAGTATTAAAAGCGAAAGATGAGAGGGCTATAATCCACTGAAATTAGAGCATTACTGTTGGGATTACCAATTCGTTAATTAAAAGTACTCTCGAAGTGGTGAATTGCGATTTTCCAACACGCGAGATGACAAGGGCATACCTACTTTTCGTGTACTACAAATTTTTAATTTCACTGAAACTTTCTACGTTGACTAACGTAGTTTTGCTAGAAGGTAATTGTAATTAATTAATCCTAGTACTGTATAGTATTCTTTGGCGTAAATAAATTACTGTAATATTGTCCATTCAAGTATTAGAGTTTAGTTTTCGGAATTATATTGCCTAAAATTTTGAATATTGTCAGTCTTGCAGATATAGAATAAAAGCAAACGACCGGCGATATGATAGTAATTTATTATTTATCTCCATATTTAGGTTGTTAAGCACTATGTATTATAAACATCTTACTAACAACATAAATTTAGTTGTTGGTGAAATATAAAATGACAATTAACATTTGCTTTAAACAATTTTAGCGACGCGAACTGTGACATCACAGTCCCTTGATACAAAACGGGATGTTAAATAAAAATTGAAATTGTAGTATATTTAATTGTTTTAGATTAATTTTTTGTATTTCAGATCTCCAATACAGAACACTGACACATCAGTGCTATTTATTGAAATTATTGCAATAGTATTAGTATTTCAGATAACGTAGATACATGAAGTCAAGTAAAATAAATTAGCTGACTCCGTGGGCTACGTTTAATGCTTTGTATGGTAATTTCTTTTTTGAAAACAAAATCTAGTTATAATATCAGTTTAGAACAGTAAGACATTGATTCTATAACTTGATTAGTTGATAGTGGAATAAATGTGTCATTTTCTATTAAATCGACTTTTGCCTATTTTTAAATAGACGATCATATACACTTATATATTATGTATCCTTTGATGGTACTGTACATTAGCCTCCCCGAAAGAATTACAATTAACCCAGTTATAACGGTAATTATATTCACAGTGAAACACTGAAGCTATAATTTGGCTAATCGATAACCGATGATATAAAAAAATGTTTCGTTGTCTCCATAAATATATTTTTAAAATTATAAAGAAATATTTTCTATATTTTATATTTTATGCATTGCATTTTTTCTGGTGTTTCTCTGCATAAATGGATTAAATAGGATCGCCAGAAAACGTGTAAATAATCAAGTTACAAGTTATAGAAAATATATGTAAAGTGAAAGATTTTTTGTTGATGTAACTATGTTACAAATTCACAAAACTCCTATCTATTAAAACAGAAAAGTTAACTGTTGTATACTATTTCCACAAATATTTTTAATAATTGTGAAAGTAGGCTGAACAAAATGTATAGGTACTTTTGTATTTCTCAAATATTATAGTAATTATAGCTGCTATTATATGATCACCTTCAGAAACATACCTGCAAACGGGGATTTACTCCAAAAGGTGTGTCCACAGTTAAAAGTATTATCAGTTATTCGCTATTTCTTCTTCTTCTTCTTCTTCTTCTTCTTCTTCTTCTTCTTCTTCTTCTTCTTCTTCTTCTTCTTCGAGTGCTTTATCTCTTACGAGAGGTAGCTTCTCTCTTATGTCAGTGTTGCGCGTTTGAAGTGCCACAGACATAGAGGATCTACAGCTTAACTTGGGCTCCAATCACGGGAAGTGTAATCACTTCTACTCCAGAGAAGGTTGCTGGTTTGCCATTGTCTTGCCACGTAGAACAGCCGTTAAAAATCCGATGTTCCACTACTGGGAAATGAACCCAGGGCCTTCAGGGTAGAAGTCTAATGTACTAACCTCTAGCCCTCGGAATGGGACTTTTGAACGCGGCCGTTTGAACGCGACCGTTTGAACGCGGCCATTTGGACGCGGAGACGTTTGAACGCCGGGAAGTTTGAACGCAGGGACGTTAGAACGCAGATACTTTCGAACGCAGGGACGTTTGAACGCATGCAAATATATATATGTACTTGAAATTGTGTAAAAATATTGTACAGCGGTACCATAATTTATACAAATATAATACGGATAGGAATACGAAATATAATCTACTGGCTTATAATATTAAATTATCTTAAAATCATAACCGCACACGATGCAAAAATCTAAATATTGTATAGCGGTACCATAATCTATACACATATATTACGGATAGGAATACGAAATATATTGTACTGGCTTATAAGTTATAATATTAAATTATCTTAAAATCATAACCACACACGATGCAAAAATGTATATATACAGGGTGAATAAAAAGTAAGGAACATCGATGCTACAGCCTTAAATAATAACTTTACGAAAAAAAGTTTCTAACTAAAGTTTCCTATCAGGTTATTTGCCATAATTTGGCGTTTTTCATTTTTTTTTTCGATTGTCATATGTTTTAGCTATAACGTCATCAACATTTTTTTTAAATAGCAACCTATACTTTTTATGGCACGGCCAGTTAGTGCTTTTTATTCTCTATACAGCCATGTAAAAATATCATACATTTGCATAATAAAAATTTCAAGAACAATCACGATGAACATTTATTTTCGTCACTGGCAACATTTTTCGTCAGGTGCACTTATTGCAAGATAAACAAAAGGCAATAGTAGGCAATTGTTAGAAAATGTTTAAAATTGAACAACTGCAAATCTGTAATGTCAATTCGGCGACAGTTAGCATTAATAAGTGATTAAAGTTAGTCGTACGTTTAACAGAAACTGAACGTATCGAAATTTTGATGATAATCGGATACTGTGATAAAAAGAGAACTCACGACGATGTGTGCGCTTTATTTAATACTGCACATTCAAATCGTGAACCTGTTACGCGGTCCACTGTAACCAAATTAATAGAAAAATTAGAGAAATAGGTATGCCGTATTAATCAGAAATTTTCAAAATGTGCATTAATTGTATAAAATGGTAAAAATATGCAAATGGCTAATTATCTCTAGCCTGTTTATTCACCGTAATCTGTTTTCTCTTATTTTAACGGTTTACCTAAATGTATTTTGCGTTATAGGCAAATCGATAATCACTTCCTTCTTATCGAAATTTATTATTAAAATATATCATTAGCAATTCTTCACATTTACAATTGAAACGGTTAGTAGTTGTTCGCGCCATAGGATGCAGCTGAAAGCGGCACTTTATGACCAAAGGGCATTCTAGGCCACTTTGGTGGGTCGTTTTTAAATTTTATTATTTTATTGTATTTAAGAAGTTTACTTAAAATATTTTTAGGTTTTTATTGCTTCATTGTATTGCGAATTGCGAATTGCTTTTGGAATATTTTATTTAGCTGCATTTCCGGATCTACGTTTTTATTACTTTTTCCTACCACCGTTGCAGGGTTTTTCTTCTTTTATGTTTACCGCTTTGCTTGAATTTTTAAATTCTTCATATTTGCCGCTTTGCCAATAACATGTTTCATTACCCCACCATTTTTTGTGCTTTCACAGGAAATGTCGTTTACAAGATATTTTTTCATTATTTTTCCTTTAAACTAAATCGAAGTTCGCTTTAGTGAGTACCTACTAATTTTACTGCGAAAATGGAAATTTTAAGTAAGAAGGTATGAAGAAGTTTAGTAGTATGGGTTTTTGTACGTGTTCGACCGAACAAGTGCATGTGGAACTAAAAAATTTTGGAGATATGATCGAAGGAGCATTGACGGTAAAGCTCGCTGCAAAGCTCGCCTCCACACTTGTGAAAATGTGATTGTGAAAAGGCTGGGTGAGCATTGTCACGACAGCTCAGCCGCTCAAGTTGAGGCAGAAATGATAAAAACTTGCATAAAGAGAAGAGCGGAGGATACAATGGAACAACCGGCTCAAATAATTAATACGTGCGTGGTTGGATCTTCGCAAGGTGCGCAAGTTGCTTTGTCTAAGCATGAAGCACTAAAGATGATCAGGAGGAAACGTAACAAGCTCTAAAAGTAGAAGACCTAATAATCCCAGAGCAATACAAAATCTACATGGTCAATGGTGTTCCAGAAAATTTTTTGCTCAGCGACAACGGACCGGTGCCGAATAGAACCCTGATATTTGGTCGGCAGCAAAACTTAAAGGTAATTAGGCCATAATAATTTCTAAATAATTTCTGTAGTATATTGCTTCGTTTTTTACCTTTTAACTGTAGAAGTTAGAAATGTTTGTTGGTTATATTTTTTTTAATATAATAATACAATATTTATTTATTTTCCTATGATATAAATCCATATTGTACGGAAAACTTGTCAACAGTATACAAAATAACATATTAGTTAATTTCAAGACATACCACAAATAATACATGTAAATTAAGAGGTGGTAGTTAGACAACTGCAATTAACCGATTTCAAAATTAAAAAGAAACATTTTATAAGAGAATTTCACGTTCTACAAGAACCTATTAAAGAATATACAGAGTGCCTTTAAAAATTATAGTTGGTATTTGTTCCTGTTAAGCGAAATGTGCTAGGATGGTGAATTGTACATCATAGAACCCGTTTCCATATAATTATACAAATAAAATAATGACAATAAATAACAAATAATGGATAATTAAACATCTCCATGTTTAATTTGTTCAACATAAAAAATGTGCGAAACAAATGTAATTTAAAAATTTCTTTAATGTAAAATAGGAATAAAGTCTATGCGAGTTAACGCTATTGTTGTTACAGGTTCTGAATCAAAACATTGGTTTGTTGATGGAACCTTTACATCGGCACCACAATTGTTTCATCAGGTGTATGTCATCATGGCTCAGAGGTTTGGATGTGTTCATCCAGTGGCTTACGTTCTATAAAAAATAAACAAGCGGCATCTTACTCCCTGATGATTGCTCAGTTAAAGGAATTGGAATCTAGCTTAAATCCTAATAAAATATCCTGCGATTATGAATTTGCCGCTATTAACGCCTTCAAAGATGGGTTTCCTAATGCAGAAATACTTGGGTGTTTTTTTCACCTAACAAAAAATTTGAAGAAGCACCTTGGTCAACTGCATTTATTGGGGCGTTACAAAAACGAAGCAAATTTCGCCGTATTAGCCCGAATGGTAACATCTTTAGCATTTGTACCAACTGAAGACCTGGATGATGTCATAGATCGGTTAGCAGACGAGTTGCCCCCAGAATTGCAACCACTTCTTCAATGGTTTGAAGATGCTTACGTCGGACGGCCGAATCGACGAGGAAATGGTAGACGCCCACCTATTTTTGCACCAAATATTTGGTCGGTTTATGACCGTGTCCTGAACGGCACGGATAGAAGAAATGACCACGCCGAGGCTGCTCACAGGCGATTACAAACAGAATTGGCTATGGATAGTCCTGTCATTTGGAAATTTATAGATGCACTAAGAAAAATTCAATACGGCAGAGATTTAGTTTTAGAACAGCTTGTTGCGGGACACTCACCTCCACATAAATTAAAAAAATACATTGATGCTGATACAAGACTCCACAGAATCGTAGCGGATTATCATAATCGTGATATTATGGATTACTTAAGAGGTATATCCCATAATTATGAAGTGAATCCGTAATTTTAATTATTTTTTATAATATTATTATTGTGATTGTTCATTATTTAGTTTGCATTACTATTATTTAAACAGGGTGTCCTGAATAGTTCTTGCCATATGAGAAACTTCTAATTTTAAAATTAACCAAAAAAATCCACTGTTCATAAAAAGTTTTGCTTTCTGAGGCGATAATATTGATTTATTGAAACTTCAGATAACAAATTAACAAAAGTATAAAAATTCAAATTTGCCGAGAGAGAAGTAGGTACTCTTAATTTTTATTTTAGAGCAAAATGTAATAAGATGTTATTTAGAAACATCTGTGCTCAAATACAAAATTTCAAATCAATGTACCGGGTGCCATCAAAAACACCGCGCCAAGCTTTCATTAGCTATGGGTTTTAAAATGATAATTTTTTTAAATAACTGCATACAGTATGTTTAAAAATATGATAATATAAATCTGAATAATAATATGTAACAAGAGTTTTAAGACGCATATTATACGCAAGTGGAATAAGTTGCTATAGTTTTGACATTTGAATTTTTAATACTTCAATAGTATCGCCTCAGAAAACAGAACTTTTTATGAACAGTGAATTTTTTTGGTAAATATTAAAATAAATACGTTTCCCATACGGTAAGAACTTTCCAGGACACGCTGTAGATAAACGTTAACATATTTTATTTTTATTGTTTATAACTATTATATTAATTATTTAATTGACTAATATGTAACTTTTGTAATTTATAATTTGTGCATACAATAAATAACATTTTTTAAATATTTGCGTTAACTGCATTACCTATTCAATCCCATTTCTTTCACAGATGTAGTTGTTTACCGCAAAGTTTAATTTTTAAATATTATTTTTATAATTTCTACTTTAGATTCGAAATTTAAATTTAAATCAGTTTACGTGTCCGAGTGCGTCTTCGCAAATCAAAGCGGTAAAGAAAAATGTATTAACTTTATTTCTTACTTTTGAATAAACCTGTATAATTCCATTTAATATCGGAAAAGGAATTCTTAAATTTTCACGTTCAACAAGAAGCCGCAGTATACATTTTCAGGAAAAGATTTTTTTTTGAAATTTATTCTCAAAAGTTAAACTATTTCTTTACTTGAGTTCTTGGATACCGAAGATTTAAAATACCCAGTTAATTGTGTTCGTATAGATTTAATTTTGGTAAGACAGAAACAGACGTGCTCTGGACTAATAAACGACAATTACCGCGATACTTCTAATGTATACTGTATAGGGTGTCGCAAAATTAAGTACCCATAACTATACTGAGGAGCAGAGAATTAAAAAATAATTAGAGTTTCTTTAATAAACTTATGGTCTAAACAGCTTGGTTAAGAAGTAACAGCCCCCTAAATTGGTAAATATTTTCAAAACGGACAAGAGTATCTAATAAATTTCATTTTGTAGTGTTTGCTGTTTTAGTAAAACCACACCTTTTAGCATAACCCATGGTCAGAAATTTCTTTTCTTTGAGATAGTTTTGGCGGGTTGGGGGCGACTTCACCCCTTATTTTTTAACGAACGGGATTTTAAAAACGTAACGTGAAATGTAGATTCTAATGTGAAAATACAGAAAATAAGTCCTCTTGTTTCTTTTTGATAAGTTACCATTATCGAGATTTTCACGTCTAAGACTTTAGTTTTAGGCTTTGATAGAAAAAATAGGTGAAGCTATGGAATTAAGCATTATCAGTCTGAAGTTTTGCAAATGATAAACTGTTGTTTCCTCTGCTGTCTAAAAAATCTTATCAGGGTTCCCCCTTTAGGGGCTTTTACTTCTTAATGAAGCATTTTACACCATAAGTTTATCAAAAATCCTTAATTATTTTTAAATGTTCTACCCCTCAACCCTAGTACAGTTTTGGGTACTTAATTTTGGTATACCCGCGTCCAACCGTCCATGCGTTCAAAGGTACCTGCGTTCAAACGTCTCCGCGTTCAAACGCCCCTGCGTTCAAACGTCTCCGCGTTCAAACGGCCGCGTTCAAACGGCCGCGTTCAACCGGCCGCGTTCAATCGTCCTAGACCGTTAACAAACTAATCTGAGCTTTAGTTTGTGTCACAGTAAAAATAATTGAATATGCCATGATAACTTTGCCCAAATGCAATAATTTCTGCGGCCATTATTTTTACCCGAATGCAACGAATTTTTAAAACCATTTAACAAACAATTTAAAAATAAATTAGAAGCAGTTATTTGTTACAATCGAATATAAACAGATTAGGAAAGAAATTACATTTTAAAACTTTAGTATTTATGTTATAACTAAAAAAACATCATTTATTTAAAAAGCTGGGTGGCCCGTTTTTTGTGCCGGTGAGCTTATATACGAGTATTTTTAGACAATAAGGTTATATTAGTTTTGATTATGGCATTCGCAATAACGATTTGCATAGTATTTATAAATTTGCAGGAAATAACGTACTCAGTGACAACTAACTAAATTAACGCACTATAGCATTATAATTGCACTAAAACAAAATATACAGTGCTTCCCAAAAGTAACGGATAAATTCTATAAAATCGTTAAGAAAAATATTTCGTAAAAATACTCGGACACGTCGATTTTTATTTTTAAATTGTCATTTAGAGATGTAATTTTCAACCTCCCCACCCCTTAACCCCTAAGCTCTAGCAACTCCAACTTTAAAATTTCAAATAGCAAAGTACCCATTATGATACCTAATCTGATAGCTTTCTTTATGCTGAATACAAAAAAAAAAGCTTTTCAAAATCGGTTGATAAATAACAGGGATATTTACCAAAATGTATTCAAATGAAAGTGCCATTATTCGAGCAGGCGTTGATACGGTTGCAGCAATGAGTGATAAAAACAATTGAAATTTATCGTTCTCAGTACGTTTTAATGCGTTTATGTACTATGTTTAAACTTGGATAAAAAAACTTGTTAGAAAAAAAAATTTTTTTTTCTTAATTTCTCAAAACCCGTCGCAATGTTTACAGAACGTACTGAGAACATAAACTTCAATTGTTTTTACCACACATTGCTAAAACCATATCAACGCCTGCTCGAATATTGGCACTTTCAGTTGAATACATTTTGTTAAATATCGCCGTTATTTACCAACCGATTTTGAAAAACTTTTTTTTGTTATATTGAGCATAAAGAAAGCTATCAGAAGAAGTATTATAAGGGGTACTTTGCTATTTGAAATTTTAAAGTTGGTGTTGCTAGGGCTTAGGGGTTGAGGGGTGGGGGGTTGAAAATTACATCTCTAAATGACAATTTAAAAATAAAAATCGACGTGTCCGAGTATTTTTATGAAATATTTTTCTCAACGATTTTATCGAATTTATCCGTTACTTTTGGGAAGCACTGTATACATACAATCGTCCTCCTAAAGTATGGAATAATGTTTGTAACGGTGTTATTATTAGTTTAAATAAAAAGCTGTTATAGAAGTAATCGGCACGTTATTAGCTACCTTTCTGTAAACTTAATTTTTTATATTGATACTTGACGCGCTATTGTCATTTTTTTAAATAGCACCCTATCTATTTTCACTCGTATTTATTAGAGATTGCACCTACATAAAAAAATGTTCGGTAAAAACAAATAAAACTTCTTCGTCTCGGTAGGCTTACAATTTAAACAGACTATCGCATCCAGAGTGCTGTATCTTGAAATTCGTGTTTGCGATAGAAAAGATCTAAAAAGCAATAGTACCTAATGTAAACCGACATTTATTACTACAACTTGATTTACAAGTTTATTGCGGAGATAACAAAGAATGCCTGCAGAACACATTTGGTATAAACAAGACTGATCCCCCCCCCTGGTTTGGGATGATGGTTCGTCAGTATCTAAATCAAGTTGTCCCAACTAAATGGATTGGAAAAAGAGATTGTATAAACAAAGTTTACAACATCGACTTAAAACTTTAGAATGTTTAAAAATCCGAATTAAATAAGAAATGGAGTTAATACATCGAGAATCGTTGTGATGCTTTTTGCAAAGTTTCGTACACCATCTTGCAGATTGTTTAGTGAAAAACTACACCAACCTACACAAGTGTTATTAGCTAGTAAATAGCTGTCATTATTTTGAAATATTTATTTGTTAATTTTTGTTTCTAAGTAATTTTTTGTACTTGTACTAATAAATTGTGTTTTGTTCGTCGTTTGACACTACTATTCTTTAGTTTATTTTTCAAGTGTTTGCAACGTTGTCAGCGCAAACACGAATTTCAAGACACCCAGGATGACATAGTCTGTTAAATTTTGAGTCTACGAAGATGAAGAAGTTCTATTCGTTTTACCGAAAATTTTCTTATATAAGTCTATACAAGTTTTACATTATATTTCAGCTATTAAAAAGAAAGAAATACTAAAAATAAGTAGGGTGTTAATTAAAAGGAAATTACAAACTAGCACTTCCAGCATTGGTATGAAACTATTAAGTTTACGGAAAGATAACTAATAACTTGCCAAAACATCGAGCCAACTCGACGTTGGGTTACAATTATCGGCGCTTCTCCTAACCACTGGCTGACCAGGAGGAGTAACAGGGCCACACACAACGTCATACATACACTTAACACAAATACTGAAAATGTAGAGAGTGAGTGTAGTTGAGGGGAGCGGGAGGAGCGAGATGCAAGCCCAAAGGGGACCCATCACCTTCAATTTATCCCGAATGTATGAATGGCAACCTCGACACCGTAAGGTAAAAGAGTTATTGAAAAGAAAGAAAAGAATTTCAATGTGGTAGATCCTAGAGCTGCTGAGATATTGGACAGCTTACTTGCTTCTACTCTTAGGGCTAGCGCGCACGGGTGACTTTTGTCACCGTGACAGTTTCGTCACTCTCATCAAGTCTATGGTGTAGTATGAATGTGCGCGCATGTTTCCACGTGACAACTGGGTGACTTTTTTGTCCGCGGACCCGCGAATATGCCCGTGACAAAACTGTCACCGGGTCGCTAGATTTCAATGGCCGTGCGCGCAACGGTGACAAAAATGTCACCCCCCTGTACGCTCCCCGCCAGTTGCGCTTTGACAATCAAGGCGACAACGTCTGCGTGATGGAGTCGGTGGCGTTTACATCTCAGCAAAATGTGTCTGTACATGAAGACGACATAGATAACGATTTACTTATTGAAGAGGTTGAAAAAAGACCAGCACTCTACGATATGAATTTAAAAGAGTATTCTGATATACATATCAAAAGTAAAGGATGTACAATAGTTCATCAAAACTTTTAACACCCATTCGAAAATATTCAAATAATATCCTAGGATATGCTCGCAGTTTTTCAAACATAGTGTAAAATTTGCCACTTATCAACCTGTCACTCCAAAGGGGATGAACCCAGTGTTCTTTTTCCTGATAATTTCTTTTGTGCCTAACGACCAGTTCACAGACCACAACCGTCTCTTCGAAATCCATGTTGATGAATGACCCTAATTTTCATTAAAAATGAAATGACTCACTCTTCGTGAGCGCACTCATCTTTGGTGACGTGACTCAACGGTGACAGAAACTTCATTGTCACGGTGACAAAGGTCACCCGTGCGCGCTAGCTCTTAGCCTTTTTGTACCTATGGTTGGACATCTCTCATACGTTTCCATAGTTCACGGTTCTGAGCCACGTTATACCAATTTATTAAGACCACTAATTTGCTTATATCGCCTACCGATCTTTGTCGTGGTTTGCCGGTGCCTTTTCTCTCTCTTCAAGGTCCCTATTTTGTTATTATCTCACTCCATCTGTCTACTGCCCTTACAACGTCGCTAGCCCAATTCCAGTTTAGGGACGGTCTTTCAATGTTCTGATGAAGTTCTAAACAAGTTACCATTCAAAGTCATTTTCCTTGTTACGGTATTTTCTCTCTTTCAAACGTGCGACAGTCTGTGTCAGGGGTTAGGTTACTTGTTCCATAGGATTAAACTTATCGGGCAGAAGAAGCAGCCGTCAGTACTGTTTCGGTAGGATACGGCAGTTACGAGTGTGTACGAGGTGATACGAGATATTTTGAGCGGATGTAAAACTAAATAAAGTGTTTATAAAATTCATACTATTTTTCTGGTGAAGTAACTAATAAATAGAAAATTTTACAAATTGAAGAAGCGGAAACTTTTAGGCATGTAAATCCAGACCGCAGGCTTGTCGTTTTAATCATTTTGTTTTTTCGGATGATTTCAATTTATCCGAAGATTTAAATTAAAGAAACATCAACACTACTAGAAAAATTCAAATAAATTACCCCAAATAACACAGTACTACACATACATATAATCTTCTTTAATATTTACTTGACAATAAAGTTCCCCTAAAATATTTTAAAAATTACGATACGGGATCATACCATGCATACAAATCCCATTAGAACCATGTTTTTCAAGATCCACAATACACAACATGTGTATTTCCCCATGCGTTAGTATCTAAGATTTTCTATATCAATACCACTTTTACAGTGTTTAAGATATCTTACAAATTGGCAGTTTTGGTCAAAAAACTTTCTCTTTTATACATCACGGTTCAAATCAAACGTACCTCAATTGAATCCTTAAACTTTGTGTAATATACAAAGAGCATTCAGTCCTGGGTAAAGGATTTAAAGAGCCGATAATCTGTCTTATCCGAAACAACTTGACTTTGAATAAACCTGAGCATTACTCCTTTTTCGCAGAAGATCGATTATTTGACGCTTAACGGTTTGTTAAAACTCCTACTCAATTTTACTAATTGCTGTAAATTAGTGTTATTTTATATTGTCTCTGCCTGTTAGAGATTAATTTTTTACAACGAAAGTGCGCTCACAAAGTGGACGTTTTTAATTTGTAATTACAGTTCATAAACGTACGAAAATATTATGGCCTTAATTAGTTTTAGCATGTTTTTCCTTCCACTGTACACTCGTGATCACTTGTTAATTACGCATTGGCGATGAAATTAAATTTCCCCTTTTTGTTCATTTATTCAGCAGCTACAACTCGCTTTTATTTTAATTTAATCCTACAAGTTTGTTTAATAACTGTACGAAACTAGTGACCACTTAACACAAATTTAAAATTCGTTCGTTAACAAAATCTAGTAATTTGGTCTAATATTAGCTGTAATATATCTTAGTTTTACCGGACAATCTAGAACAAGGCGTGTAATTTTTAGGCAGATAAGACGTATCGGTAGGTTACATTCGCATAACAAGTTTAATTATTGTTCGCACAATTTTGGGCACCAAACTTAGAATAATGGATTATATATATAAACTTCCAAGATCAGCTAAGTTAGTTACCGTTTAGAAACTTTTCCATTTTGTCTGAGAAAGATGTAATTATCAGTTGACTCGAATTAAGTGAATGATAAATACATCAATGAATTAACAACGAGTTTGAAAGCGATCGTTAACAAAAAAAAAATTCAGAAGGTCGAATTTAATTAATCCTAATTAAATTCCAAATCCAGTTGGAGTTCTTGAAAATATCAGCAAGTTGGAATTTGAAAGTAACGAACACGACTCGACATAAATTTACAGGAAAATTTTGTATTGGTAACCTGTCACTACCATCGCCGCGTTACAATTTCTTTGAATATCAAGCTTTATTATTGAGAATGTTTTGGCAGCACACAGGACGTCACATAGGTTGAAGCTGATATGAATCTATACAATTTTAGCACATCAGTTCTTTAAATTGCTCAATTTTATTTAAAGTGAAATACCGTGTAGAGTTATACGTGTATTTAATATTTGTTGATTGTTGATGTGTGATTATAAAGATAGTATTGTAGTTTTCAAAAGAATGTTTGCAGAACATATGCATATGGTTGGTAACGGAAAGATTTAATTTTTTATCGAACACCCTATATTTGCCCGAGCATGACAATAAAAGTAGATTCATTAGTTAAATGTTTTAAGTTGAAGAATGTAAACCAATTAATCTTGCTTTATATATTTTTTTATTTGATTTGTATCTATTATTTAATAATATATAATAACAAAATATAATAAGTATATTTTTATAAATGTCATTATATTGTTAATGTCCTGTAATTAGAGAAACTCATTTTCAAACTGCTTTATTGAAAATGGAAGACGTAAAGAGAAGAACGCCTTATTTGTCTGTAATTTCTGTTGTAACTGGAATTTGCATTTACGAGGATAGTCCATCCATTATTATCCCTAACATAGAAGGCATTGATCGAGAAATGAATAATTTTTTCCTAGAAACGTCAGTTATTGACATTAATATATGTCGATTTGCAGCTGCATATCTGTTTGTTTAGAAAAGTTATACATTTAATATTGCTGGTGATTTTTTTGAAATGGAAAAATTCAAGTCGAGGGTTGTGATAAAATACCTTTTCAAGAAGAGTTTATCACCTCAGGAAGTTTATTATGACATGTCCGGAGTGTTGGCTGATTCTACCCCGTCATATCAAGTAATTAAAAATTGGTGCAGGGATTTTAATTTAGGAAGGAAGTCGTGTCAACGTGCACTAGATACTGGACCACCAAAAATTGTTGTCACTCAAGACAATATAGATTTGATCCATGATGCACTTTAGTACTGAGTGATCGGAGAATTACGGTCAAATATGTTACTGCGGGCTAGGTTTCTCAATGCTGTAAGCAATTTGAGAATGATGGACGCGAATTTGGATAGAGTTTTGGAAAGATTTGTAAATGTAGATGAAACCTGCGTTCACCACTTTGATCCAGAGTCAAAATTGCAGAGTATGGAATGACTGATTATTTACCACGTTGGGAGACTATTACACAAAACTCATATCAAAAGTTCGTCAGGCTATAAAGCAAAAAAGGCATAGAAAATTTCTGGATTTGAAATTTTAGAACAACCCCATCTTCGAAAAACTCATTTGTCGGACGATGAAGAGATGATGGCTTCTGTGAATGAGTGGTTTGCAATGCAGGGCAACGAGTTTTTTGCTAAACAAGCTCTGTATCATCGTTATACTAAGTCTGTTAACCTTTTAGGGTATTATGTTGAGAAATAAAGTTGTTTTATATGTCTAAGTCATTTTATTCTATATCGGAGACAATAAATGATGAACCATCCTCGTAAAATTGAAGACCATGGATACTTATTTTCAATCTGTCATCATTATCATTATGTACTGCTTGGTTGCATCTTTCTAGACGCGTTCATTAGAAAATTGTTTATTTCAAATGTCAAAATTAATGTGGTTTTGAATATACACGGCGGGCCAACTTGTCTGCCCTCAAAAGCGGTTGACGCTACCGAACAACTTTTTCTTTATTACAATTAAATTGATAAATGTTGCTTACTTATGACAACACTAAGTCGAGCTGATAATTTACTTAAGTTTCAAGTTAGATGGTTTTAGATAACGAGAAAACCGATTTGTTCCTAATTTTTGGCGAATGTCGTAGAGGTTCGGCTGCAATCCGAAATTTCCGTATCAGGCGTTACCCATATAGAAGATCACTGGCTGAAAAAATTTTTAGACGCCTTGAAGCTTCTTGAAAAAACGAAGGTAAATTGGAAAATGAACTAGCAGCGTTAGAGACGGGGAATGAGAATTCTCATACAAATCGAAATTATCTAAGCACAAATGGAAGTAACAAAGTCAACGCAGGTTCAATGCCCAGATATAGGTCAGTTGGATTCCACTACGGAACCCTCAGCCCCTCTTCAGCCAGTAACGGGAATGGAAGGATGGGAAAGACCAGGAAATGTGGATAATGGAAATGCGTGGATGATACTGACTCAGCATTTACCTAAATAATCCAGGAAACCAGGAAAACCCTGAGTCAGAACTGGCGGCCCGGGGGTTCGAAACCTAGACCTTCCGAATGAAAGGTAAATGCTCTACCGCTGGGCCACCTTTCTCCGTGCAGAAATGGGGGTATTACTTGAGTTAGAACAACTACGAAAGCAAATATATTTCATCCATAACACAATATTTACATGAAAATACCTAACGCTCTTTTAGAATAAACCCGTTTTTGGAACTATCTTTCTTAAATTGTCTGTTATTTAGCGATAATGGAAAATTCTCAAACAATGGTAAAGTAAATAGGCTTAAGTCGCCCTATTACACACAAGCTAATCTACACTGAATACGAGATACCCATTTTCAAAGAGTTTTTTCGCTAAATGTTTGGTGTAGCCCAGTAGGTAACGATATTATTGCAACACATTTCTTCAATGAAAATTTAACAGGACAACGTTACTTGGATATTCTACAAAACATTTTATCCGGATTATCGGAAAATGAAGAACTCAATGCGCGACAAAATCTTTGGTGCCAATACGATGACTATGTTGTGCGCTACAGTTGCATTGTTAGCAATTACTAGTAACGTATTCAGAGTAAATTGAATTGGAAGAGGAGCTATGTAACCATGGTCACCGAGTAGTTGCCATATCACTCCGCTAGAATTTTTTCTTTGGGGTACAATTTAAGAAATAGTATACCGACCTCTGGTAGTACACGAGTATGATTTACAAAATAAAATAATCGAGGCTTGTATATATACCACTTACACCTGACATGCCTGCTTGGGCCATAAGATCGTAGCAAAATGAATTAGAAAAGTGTATGGAAGCGGACAGAAACGATTTTGAATACTGCATGAATTAAATAATATTTTGCTGTTTATATTTGGTCGTTTTTCAGATTTTATTAGAGTACGGTTACGCCAGTGGGTGCTTTTCTTGTTGAATACTAATACAATTAATATTTGTAAAACTGTTAATTACTTTAGTAAGCGATCAATTTGTCAGAAAGTAGCTATGATCCTATTCTATACTATACGTAATTCAGTAATCACACTAGCTGTGATACGTGTAGGTTGTGTTATGTCAATCACTATTAGCGAAAACAACCTAGCTTTACCACCCTGTATATATTTTTCGCCAAGCATTAGATTTTGTGCACAAAGACATACATATTGTGCTATTGTAATTGAATACCGTAGACAAGAGACTCCTTATAAATTACCAAAGTAAATTAATTAGCTATTAAACGTAACACTTTCAACGTTTACATATTTTTGACTGAGTACAGTATGGTTTGTACTGAATAATTCAATCGTGCACGTGCAGGTATGACAATTTATGTAAAGTTGGATTACGTTTATACAGGGTGTCCCAGAACTAAGGGGTTATACGGCAGATTCCCTGTGTACAAATATTACGATTTGTCTAATAAACCTTAGTCCAAATGTTAATAATAACCAAGATGCAGGGTGTCACAGTTAAATATTTATTTTTGATTTTTTCATATAACTTTTGAAGAAAGGCAACAAAAAATTTTGGAAGTTAGGGTTTTTTTGACGCGAAGAATTCAAAGTTCTAACAGTTTTTCTGTTAAGTAGTAGAGGGCGCCACCTATGACACTGTTCTACTCGTTAAAACATTGTAGAATAACTGTTTTGTGCTTTAGAGTATGATCTTTTTTCGTACAGATATCAATTTTTTAACCTTTTCTACGTAAAAATGATACACTCTTTTGATGTCGCTACGAGTAACCGTTTTTGAGTTGTTTGGGTTTAAATCTTTCACTGCATTGCAATCTTATGGGTATACAATTTGTACTTAGTCAACAAAGTTGGCTGTGGCGGCTTCCATTGGCATTTGGCATTGGGCAATTGGCACGCGCTCGTGACAATTGCTGTTGTCATTTCACTTCTTGTGTCATTTTTAACTCGTTACTTTCGATGTAAATTTTTTAAGTTAAATTTTTTGAGTAACGGTTAAGTTGTGATGTTTTAATTTTATCTTTTGTGCAATTATTACCCTGTCAAAATGGTGGCGCTTCCCATTTTCCGCGTGCTGTTCAAAACCACCAAAATGAACGTTTTCCACATCGATGGATTGGTCGTGGCAGTGAGTTCTTAACCGTTGGACTTTTTTGTGAGACGATATGAAATCAATTGTCTACAGTGATGAAACAAATAGTCGGGAAGAACTCTCACAGATAATTGAAGAAGCCGCAAATGTTATTAGAAATAGGAACAATGTTTTTTTAATGTAGGACGCTATCTTAGAAAAGCATTAACAAAATGCAATAGCAAATAATTTTAATCCGAACTCAATAAATAAATAAAACTAAAATGGTTACACGTAGCGACATCAATAAAGTTTATCATTTTTACATAGAAAAGGTTGAGAAATTAATATCTATACGAAAAAAGGTCATACCCTGAAGCACCAAAAAGTTATGATGTTGTAAAGAGTAGAACAGCGTCGTAGGTAGCGCCCTTACTACCTAACAGAAAAATTGTTAAAAATTTGAATCAAAAGTTATTTGAAAAAATCAAAAATAAAAATTTAACTTTGACACCCCGTATCTTGGTTATTATTGACATTTGGACTAAGGTTTATTAGACAAATCGTAATATTTGTACACAGGGAATCTGCTATTACCGTATGACTCCTTAGTTCTGCGACACCCTGTATACTTTTTGAGGCAGCATTATTGTTTGAATATAACGAACTCGCAATATTTCATTTTATCAATTAAAAATTGATTGCTTTTGCGGTTCCACGAATAATCCAAATTTCATCTTGTTAAATTTAACTTGTTACTGCTTTGACAGTTACTTTCAAATAAAATACCTTTTTTCTTACGGAAAATAGATTAATCTGGTTTGCCATGGTCCGATAGCAACTAAAACCGAAGGAGATACATTAAGAAAAAAAGACTTCATAAGTATAATCAAATAATTAAAAAACTTGCTAAGATGTAGAACGTCTATAGCCACCTTGTATGCCCAACAAGAAAGCAAGTCGTTTTTCTAAAGTAAATATCTAAGAAAAATTAAATATTATGTAGCAATTGGCTCTGCAATTAAAATTATCCATCATCCTGGTTCCTTAATTGTTAATTAAATATCAACACTTTGTTGTTTGTCAATTTAAAATATCCTGTTCGAAGATTTATAGAAACAAGCAACATAACCACAAAAAAATTAGTAAACTTCGAGGAAACTGAAACAGCAAAAGGTTATTTACATTAAATTCTCGGTCGAGTAAGTTGTCACAATAATTTATGAACACTCCTGATAAAATAATTAAATGCATTTTAATATCTTCCTAAATTATCGGATATTCTTCCCGGGTTTATTTTAACTGTGTTTGCGGTAGCAATTTTAATTTGTTATTATTATACGGAGTATTTTAAGATAAAATTATAGCCACTTTTGTGTTTTAACCGTTTGTACATGCGTAGCGTTTAATGAATTGATTGCTGATTTTCACATATTGCCATTAACGGTAATTGCAATAAATTTGGGTTTTCAATTTAATATAAAATAATATTCGATTACCCTGCGTGTATCCAGACCACAAATGTGTCTACACACGGCACTGTACATAATATAATAATAGCCTCGATGAAAAATGAAAACCCGCTCCTAAAAGTATTAATTTAAACTTATCCTGAAAATCTTCATTAATTAAAAAATAAGTAACAAATTTCATGCTTTTAAGGGACAAATTTTCTCAAAAATGTCAGCAATTCCTTTGAAATCGAGCCGCTAAAAAACCTTTACTTTAGGAGGGATTCCGGACTTAATTGCCTCGAATGTAAGTTAATTTTTTAATGAGCGACAAAAATCTCGTTCTTTCAGCAGGCAAAAAAATTCAAAATTAAGATCCCAAATTGTAACGACGAGCTCGCTAAAGTGGTAATTTATTGCATGGTAAATGTCTAAGCATTTAATCCCATTTTGTCAATTAAGACCAAAGCAACTAGAGCAAATTAAATTTTAAAGGCTAGTAGGTTTCACAACTGGTGCTTGCACGCCGTTTTTACCGCTTTGTTTCGAAGAAGAATCATCTCCTAGATTTCGCACGATAGTAGCTTTACAAAGCATTTTCAAACAAAACCATACCTATTTTCTCGTAGTTACAATGCAGAAAGGGTTTCCAGTAACTAAACAATCGCCATTGTCGCAGTATCCATTAACTTTGAATAACAAAGTGGGAAGTGGCAGTTTTTTCCTAAGAAATCTCACATCACCACTGTTAGCGTCACTAAGGGGCGCTTTTACACTAAGCACACAAAAACTATCAGTTTTTTATTCTGCAAAATATAATCGTGCCAAACACAAAGCTCACATTTTAGTTTTTGTGTGTTTGGCATGAATCGATAGAAGTCTTTATGAATAACCGACTAATTTTCGAAGAAATTAAAAATAAAATTAATTGTCCCTAAAATAGTACATCCTTCGTCCTCATTTAAATTCTACGAAAGCTCCCGCAAAAGAGTCGACGTCACGCAACACTCGCGCCGCGACGCCCCGATGATGACTGCAGCATAGCGAACTCGCGGTGCACTCCCACCACTTCTGAATTAGAACGCGAGGGTGTGATACCGCCGAAGACGAAGGTAGAGCTTTATTTTACCTAGCATTTAAATGTATTTATTTGCTTTCTAATTTTAAACATGAGTTATTTTTGTGTCTGTTTTATTCCGTTCCGTTTCTTAAGCTTCCCGTCTACGCTCCTTTGATGGTGTAGCCTTCATATACATGTTTATGCTGCTCAAAGATATAAGCATATACAAAGTGTAACAAGGTTAATATAGAGTTTGTCATTTTTAACACCATCTTAACAAATTATTCTAATGTAAATGGAATACAAGCATTTCTAGTAGGAACGACGCCTACTTTTTTATTTTAAATCGAACATCTTATGCTTATTGCAAATATGGGCATAATAATTTATTGTTTTGAGTTTTGAGTAAGAGAAATGTCAATAACACTTTCATAAAGGGTTGAGCTTACCATAGAATCCGCATATTTAGAATAGCAACGAGAAAGTATAGACATTTTATCTAACACAATTTTAAATAAATTTACCGTAAAAGGAAAAGGTAACCTTCTAAAATTATTTAAAAAAAAATTTTTGATTAACTATCTAATAGAAACTTATAAAACTTTCTAGATTCACATACATGCAAATAGAAATCCAACTATTTCTAAATCAAGATGCTCTTTAAAGGATTTTTGTTCACGTCGTGGTGTTCTGTATCTAATAAAAATTTTAATTTTCTGGGCACTTGCAGCAGTATTTGGTACTGCTTCTAAAAATATGTAGGCGAAGATGCTACACATCCTTGAAATAATAAATTAAAATTATATTAGCATGTAGTTGCTACAATTATTGACCTAGAATGTTATTATGTTTTCAAAAATATCGATATTCTCAACATAGGAACCTAAAACGTTCAAAATGAGAAACCTTAGGCAGTTGCAATAAATATTATATATAGAATTGCATTCTGTTTTCAGTATTTCAAAAATATTTCAAACCATATTATTTATTTACAGGGAATTGTTATACGAGGCTTGTTCATGTGAAACACATCTTTGATTAACTTAGCCTTGAAAACAAATTCAATAATTCAAATGACGTTTGTTAATGTTAGTAGTGTTTGTAAGCAACACATTAATAAGTTTCTGGCGTTTGAATTTGATTCTGATTCTTTTACAACTTCGATTTTCAAATGGCGTTTGTTGTTGAAAATCCGTCCAAGTTGGATCACTGTGCGGTTCTACAACTTTTATGCGCTGAGGGTTTGCAGCCATTGCACATTCATACGCGAATGCTAGCAGTGTATGGGAATGCATGTATTGCATACCCAATTATGAAGGAATGGTGTCGAAAATTTAAGAATGGAAAGAGGGGACTATGGATGAGCCGTTACCAGGTGCACAGTATACTGCATTTTTTTATGAGCCCGCAACATCCCATTGTTGGGCAAGGGTCTCCCCCATAAGGGGGGTTATTGATCTATTCTCCCATAGTGATCAATCCCCGTGGAAGAGAGGCGTCGCTTTAACGCAACCTTCGGGTCACCCATCCAAGTACTGACCGGAGCCAACGCTGCCTTAACTCTCCTGATCGTACGTGAACGGGCGACGAATGTGCACAACCAGGCCATTAACAGAAAAAAATACGGCATGTGTGGAAGGCCTTATTAGAGAAAATCGTCGAGTTTCAATTAGAGAAATTGCAGAAATTGTTGGTGCGAGTATAGGATCTGTCCATAGTATTGTTCGTAATCTGGGTTACAGCAAAGTTTATACGCAATGGATTCCTCGTCTGTTGTCTAATGAACGAAAATGCTTGCGAATGGGCTTATCTCTGCAACACCTAACAGACTGTAGGCAAAATGGTGATGACTTTTGTCTGTCCATAGTTGCTGGTAACGAAACTTGGGGCCATTACTACGAGCCATCCAGGAAGTTATCGTTGATGCAGTGGAAACATTCAAGTTCAGCACCACCGAATAAGTTTAAAGCACAACCTTCTCCAGGCCAGGTGATGTTAACTTTTTTTTTTCGACCATGAAGGACCCTGTTGATAGAGTTTACGGAACCTGGAGTAAATGTCAATGCAATTGTGTACAATGAAACATTGAACAAACTTCATCAAGCAAAAAGACAGAAACGTCCAGGAAAAGTTATTCGTGGGGTTATTTTGCTGCACGACAATGCTAGGCCTCATGTTGCTAATGTGGTAAAAGAAAATCTTCAACGAAAGAAATGAAGGGTTTTAGAGCATCCACCGGGGACTGCCCAAAAGGCCGAATGCCCAAAACGTCGTTCGTGAACATGGCGTCGGTGCCGAATACGAATCTAAATTGGTATTTGGCCCAAAACGCCGACCACAAAGCGAGTCGGCGGTTTGGTCATTCGGCGAAATGACCTATAACTCAAGTACGAGCTTCGGTCAAAACGCCGACCACAACCCAAGTCGGAGTTTTGATCACTGGGCCACTATAGATGAGAAACATTTAAACAAAATCGTTTGAGCCGACTTTGGTTTATAAATTTTTCAAAATTTGACTTCTATTTTTTTAATTTCTTATTTATCGGATAACTTTTGTTTTGAACGATAAGCACATTTTTAGCACTACATTTTGAAACACCGTGTAGATGTTACATACAGGGTGTATTAAAAATGGTGGATAACATTTACACCAAGCGCTTCTACGTTCAAAAGCCAGCAAAAAACTCTAGTACCAATTTGGTATTAGACGAAGAGTTTTTAAATTATTAGCAATTGAAAGTTTTTTAATTAGACAACGCTGTCCAACTTATACGTAAGCGGATGCATGCATTTAATTACCCGTGATAATATATTGTAACTCCAAAAATAAATAAAGTATGTACCGACGTCATTTTTGAAACATTTACAAATTTCAAAAATGACATTAATGACAATCCGTTTGTCATACATGCAGCTATCTATTTAATTTTAATGTTAAAAATCCAAAAATTACTCCAGCTTATAATGCATTGTTGCAACGGCTTCTAAAATTACAAACAGCAAAGATTTTGTATTGTTAAAGACTAAATTATAAGTAAACTGATTATCAAAATGGTAAAATTTATATTTGATTACTTATTTTACTTGCTGTACTCTCAGTTGTTAATACTATTTAAATGTATTTTTCAACGATAGTCGAAATAAATTACAAAGTCTGGTCACTAATGACACCATAGTTAAAGGGTTAACAATAAATTGGTACTAAAGTTTTTTTGTTTGGTAATCAACGTAGAATCGCGCTATGTAAATATTATCCACCATTTTTAACACACTCTGTATACATGCATATACAGGGTGTTTCCTAAGTAATCTAAAATAATTAAAGAAGTGATTCCTCAATCAATTTTATGGACAGAACTTCATATGAACATATATGCTCAGGGCTTTAGTTTTTAAGATACAAGGTGTTGAAAATTTCAATTTATTTGAAATTATATTTAAAATATTGGACAACATGTGAGATATTGATTAGAAATTTAGTACACATATCTTTTGCCAACAACAAGTGTGCTAGAATACTTTGACGGAAAATGATGCGGTACGTGACTTTTAGGCGCCGCCGATTAGGCGCCGCCGTTTAGGCGCCGGCCACTTAGGCGCCGACCCTTTAGGCGCCGGCCATTTAGGCGCCAGCCGATAGATAATTTTTTATTACCTACAACCTTAAAGCTATAGCAAATGAAACAAACAGTTGTAAAAATAATTACTCTATTTATTTCCAGAAACAAAATACAAAATAAAACAAATGAATCATTTAAAAAATAATACCTATTCTATTAAAAAATTATGGGATATTCCGCTTAAATATTCTATTTTAGTGCGTCTATACTAACCTAACCTAACCTAACCTAACCTAACCTAACCTACCCAATATACCTGCCAATATACTTGGCAATCAATTTTGCGTTTTTAAAAAACATTATTGCATTGCATTATTGTACCTAAAACTAGAATATGTTAAAATTGCTCTTTTAAAACAACTGTACCTATTATATATTCTCATACTTTTTAATTTAGTTTTACCGAAATGTTTATAAATAAGCAATATTAAAAAATCGGCGCCTAAATGGCCGGCGCCTAAACGGTCGGCGCCTAAGTGGCCGGCGCCTAAACGGCGGCGCCTAATCGGCGGCGCTAATCGGCGGCGCCTAAAAGTCCTGATGCGAAAATGATGTGCATGGTGGTTTGTTTTTAAGGTTCATGAAGATGTCTTGCCTTTATTCGCTCCCTCTTTAACTATTTTTGATGATACGCCACTACTGTAATAAATTTCTTCAAATTGTTTGATATTATCGAGAACTTTTTTACCTCTTGCAGTTTTGTAATAACTCCATTCGTTTATGAGTAATTCGAATGGAAGTAAATGCATGTAAATAGTCATTAGTACTATTGAAAACGGTAATGTTGTAACTTGTAATCAACTTCAACGGTACTTACACATTTGGGTTTTCTAAACTAAACAATAATACCAATAATTACATCAGACCAATCATTCAAAGCAGCACAGAAGATAACAGGGATTGTTATGCCGGAATCGTTAAATGTGCACTTAAAAATAAGCTTCTTACCCCCTGGATCTAGGAATTTTTGTAAATCTAATATTGTTACCTATATTATGCTGTATTTGGGAGTTTCCCCTAAAACGATTTACGTTAATGTAAATTAATTAAATGTTTAAGACAAATAAAAATATAAAAAATTAAGAAAATATCTACAAGGAATTAAAATTATAAATCTTGAATGTATCTTTGGATCTTTTATTGTTTTATAAGAAAGATACCGCCTAATAGGATTTACATACAGATACAAGATCCGCTTTTATAAATGTACCTAGATACAGATAATAGATACTAAAATAGTACCTTGATCCAGAATCTAGATACATCTGGCTAGATACTACCCAACACTGGCTACAACTCTAAAAACACCCTTTCGATTTTTTTGACACGATATTGTACATGTTCCGTAAATAAATATTAGGTAGGTGCTAAGGTACCTACGTTATAGTATATAACAGTATCTGAAATGCAACTTTCAGTTAAGGTGGAAGATCATCAGTTACGTTGTTTTGTAAACATAACTTATTTTACATTTCTGGATAGTTTGTTCTTCATATAAACCTAAAATCAAAACAGTATTTCTCTGAAAAGTAATTTTTATTGAAACCTAAGTATTAATTTTCTTGTCATGAAAGTAGCGGTTTGTTTCTACTCTAAATAGCTTTACCGATTCCATGGTCAACTCAACTAGTTGAAAGTTTATTGATTCTCTCCGTAATTGATATACCGAGTAAATGCGTTTTCGGTATGTAGAAAATTAGTAGTGCTATTTATTCTAAATATATACAGTGCTTCCCGAAAGTAACGGATAAAATCTATAAATACGTTGAGAAAGATATTTCAAAAAAATGCTCGGACTTTTATTTTTAAATTATCATTTAGAAATGTAATTTTCAACCCCCTACCCCTCAACCCCTAAGCACTAGCAACTTCAAAATTCAAATAGCAAAATACCCTTTCTGATACCTCATCTGATAGCTTCCTTTATGCTGAATATAATAAATAAAAGGTTTTCAAAATCGGTTGACAAAATGTATTCAAATGAAAGTGCCAATATTCAAGCAGGCGTTGATACGGCTCTAGCGATGAGTGATAAAAACAATTAAAGTTGTTAATAATTGAATGTCAAACAAAATTTATTGATATTACTTCGTGTAGTGTGTGTTAATTCTCTTCGATTCTTTCGCCTTCAGCAAGTCTCAATTTTGGTATCTTATTTCTTTAATCGTTAGAGAATTAACACACACTCCACTAAGTAATGTCATTAACTTTTGTTTTCCATTTAATTATTAACAATTTTTAATTGTTTTTATCGCTCATTGTTAGAGCCGTATCAACGCCTGCTTGAATATTGGCACTTTCATTTGAATACATTTTGGCATATACCTTTCTGGTCCAATGTGTTGTAAAATGTTACTAGTTTTGCAATTTCTAATAATAATGTTTGCAGTGAGTAACCATGAGTAGTTTACTTAGTAAATAGGAAATTAGAGGTTTACCGCAGTTCCCGGTGCAGATAATCATTCGGGCAACTAGATGAGAATATAGACTTTAGCACAAGATGAGTGGAAGCTGATATGAAACTTAAATTATTTACAAGTTTCATTACTTTGTACCAAAACAGATTATTTTTTTTAATTAACTTTTGCAGTTCAGATGTACATCCTATATATTTTTAAAAGGTTAGGTTTTTCAGACTTGATATTTCTTCCTGGAACGAGAAGGCTAAGCATAATAATTTAAATGACGGGCAAACTCTTAAGAGTGCTAAGGATAATCTCAAACGTGAATTGTCTTAACCGTCGACTGATTTACAATTTGTTCAATTAGACCGCTAGATTTTGTTATTTAATGCAAATAATATTACCGATAAAGATACTAAACAATAACAAACATTAGTAAATATTGGAGCATATATTTTACAGTTACGGCTACTAAACAGTATTTCTACCTATTAAATAGTTGATGTGTGTAAGTATTTACATTTTATTTGGGAAACTTACATGAAAACCACTGTTATAAGTATTTATTTTACTTTTAAAATGCTCTATACGTTCGCTTAATAGAAAAATTTCCATGAAATTTATGTTCCGTACTCGATTCAGAAACATTAATTGAAATCACCCTCACCTATGTTTTTCTTAAAAAATTTTTACATTCCTAGAATGGTACAAATTTATTTAACTGCTGTTTTCACACGATATTCAAAAAAATTGTAACCACAAGCAAGTGTTTCAGTCTGTTAAAAATACACTTTTCACTATTTGGAAAAGAATATTTGTATAACGGATGCTTTTTGTATCTTCTAAAGGAAACTATGTTTTTCACTGTGTAAAAAGTTAAAATCCAGGTGGTTCACTAAAAGAAGAATCAAAGGAAGAATCAAAAGAATGAAAACTACAGGGCGTTTCATTAAAAAAATACAGTGCAGAACAATCACCGAAATTCATAAAAATAAAAATATATAAGCTATTCTATTACAATAAATTAATAACAGCAATGAAATGTTTTTTTGTTAGGTACATTTAAAAATCTCTGCGTAGCCTAGTTATTATGTTTTTTGCGAAACTATCCAGCAAATCGTAGAGCGTAGCCCATTACTGCAGTTAGTAATATTTTTTTGCTTCCTCGAATTTACAATTTCAGAAGGTACTTTGGCTGGTATAAGTAGCTATTTCAAATACATCCCTTGGTCCAGGAATTAAAAAACAATTCTTAAACTTATATTTGGATTTCCCAATAACTAAATTAAATTTTTCCGGTTATATCGCTTCATATAACTTCTAGAGTAAAAATAATTGTAGTCTAGAGAGTCTCGTTTCTGCTTTCACACGTGAAGGTTGTGTCCGAAAGTGCTTTGTGAATAGTTATTATTTTTGTGCGCGAGTGACAACGGGGACATGCCATACCTGTCCCCGACCTCTATCTTAAACATTCCACCTGCAAAATGACGAACCCTAATATCATTCCCCAAACTTTATCTACCTTAACGCCTACCCAATCTACCTTTTCTGCTGTTACCAGTACGTATCATTCTGTATATCCCCAAAAAAATGAAGCTATAATTATTGACACGGTTGATGGTTTATCACAACTAGATCACATTAAATCGGTATCCAAAATTATTAATCCTAAACATATACGTTTCGCCTCCAAAATTTCCAATAGCCGGTTATGTATCTACTTTTCAAGCAAGGAAATAGTTGAACGCTTTATCGGCTCGCGCAGCTTAATGCTGCGGCGACTGACAACACCAGCAAAAAGAATCGTTATTTCAAATGTCTCTCCAACTATACCACACGAGGATATTGAAAATACTCTTAAAGAAAAAGGTATAAAATTAGTATCACCAATGACCTTTCTTCGCGCCGGCCTCGGAGATGAGGGATTCTCTCACATTTTAAGTTTTCGCCGTCAAATTTACGTGTCTGAAGATTGCCGAGTAATCCCAGATACCATTCTCATACAGCATGAGGACTCTTTATACAGAATTTTCTTATCAGACAACCCGTCTTCTTGTTATTTATGCAAACAAACCGGACATCTGGCATACTTATGCCCCGTTACCATCGATAATACAAAAGATCAGAACAATGTCGATAACGCAGATAATCTAAATAATAGCGTCTATTACAACACAACCCGATGACCAAATACCTAAGAAAGGCTTAAAAAGACAGGTTTCAAATAGCACATCAAATGAAACTCCGAAAGATATTCTAAGCACTAGCCAGGGTGCACCAAAAATTTCCGAACTCAAAAGACCCAATCAAATACCGAAGAAATGTAAGTTATCCTCAACTAATTCCAACATAGAACAAATTCTTGAAGAACACCTAAAACCCCTAGCAAATCAAATCAACGACAAAAACAATGACTTTTCCTTACCCTATGACCTTTTCAAAAATCTTATGGAGAATATCTATAGCGCAACTAATCTTCACAGGGTAGCTTTAGGTTACACTAGTGACATTGAAGGGTTAATAAATATGTTGACTGCCCTCTACCCACATTTGAAAAATAAAAGTATGAAAAATCGTTTTACCCAGATAAGAAACAAACTCTCCTTAGGGCAAACCGAATCTATTGAATCTGATGGAAGCTCCACTTACTCAACTCACTCTACTTTCTAAATTCACCATCACCTAATGGATTCGAAAGGATCAATATAATAGATTTATTATAAATATTACCTATACTTGCTTTTAATGTATCTTATCCTATATGATTTATAATTGTACAGCAGATTAAGTGCTAATGACCAATGTAGTCGAAGCACTATAAACTAAATTAAATAAATAAATAAAAATTGTAGTCTAGTGAACTATGGTTTGATAACTGTTCTGGAACCTACTTTAGGCGGCAATTTTGTTCCTACTGTAGTAATAGAATCTTAACTACTGCTCATATACATTTGCCCATTGACATCACACATCATTTGGCGAAAGTGGAAAAATGCAAGATTTTGCATTTCATAACAAACCAAAATTACTTGCAATATTTATTCCACTATAGTAATGGATTTGCAGCTGTTTTCTATTAGTTGCAAAAGTGGCCATTTGGAACAAATGATGATCTTAATTATAAACATTTTAGTGTATTTTCGGGCATATTACTTCCAATATCGGTATCGATTTCTGCGTCCTATCTATCTCCAAATCTTTTCGGTGTAGTTACCATTATCAATTCAATGCTATTCACCAAAAATCGCAGAACAAACATTCGAAGACACAAATTAGGCGCAATTTCGCGAATAACATAAATTTGTTTGCCAGATGTCAGAAGAATAACATTTTTATTGTTATTTAAATAAATTAATTTTGGGGTGGTATCACTTATTCGTAATACCATCCCATAAATAGTCGACGTTGAATTTAATCTACAGTCACAACATTGCTGCTGAAATGTCATAACGTCGATACTAATATCAGTTAATCATGATGTAGTAATATTATTAGGATTGGACAGCTGCTTGATGGTTTCATATTTAATAATACGTGGTGATATTTTCCCTATCTAAACGTATGCATTATTATCTATACGATATACGTATATATTACGTATTTTGATTATGCAAATCATATCAGTAATATATTTGTTCGTCAGTAGTTCAACTTGATTCATTTTGCATATAATTTTCTACACCTATACAGGGTGTAACTAAAATTCTTGCTCAAACTTCGGGAGCAAGTTTTCCACATCAAAACAAGAAAACAGTTTATATGAACCTGGATCCGAAAATGATTCTTTGCGGAGTCTTCTAAAATGAAACTTGTCCTATCACTTTTCTGCATATAATTATGGAAATAGTTGGACCAATGTTTTGAAATTGTATGTGCACATGTTACTCATCAAGGTTGCAGGTTAGAGCCTAGTTTCGTTTCAATAAGTGCATCAGTTTGAGCAAATAATTTAGTTATCATTCAATTTAATATTGTTATAATTAATTCAAAATATTTACTTAATAAACTTGTAGGATATTTTCTTCTGGTAGTAATTTGAGGTGACTGCCGGTGAAAAAATGGATTGTAAAAGTGTCTCATCTGGGGAGCACTTCAGTTCGCTACTGTCGTTCAAGTTACAGACATTGAGGATTACTTTAAAAGACGAAATATTTGGAGAATTGTGTACGTAATTGTTCACATCTTCCTTCCAAATTATTTGTTTGCAGGAAGTTTTATGTTTTTTACTACGGTAGCTGAATCCAAGGCGATCCGAAAGCAAAGGCTTTCTTGTAGCTGATTTATTTATGATAGATTTTCCCTGCACTCAACCAGCGATAGTTTTGCTACTCTTTGTTCTTCTTTTTGGGTCCATTTTCCGCTGCAAAAGTATAACGTTTCCTTCAGTAGTGTATTTCTTATTAATTAGGTTTAGTATTATACTCTTTGCGGTAAACAGTTTTCAGTTTGCTTTAACTGGATCATGTAATTTTGAGCCGAGGTGAACAATTTAATCAATAATATTGTAGTTTCCTCGGCATTATTTGTGTCTGTAATTAAAATATAGAGATTAATTCTTTGCGGAACATTGGTAGTTGTAAAATTAGGAATGTGATTGGCTATATCACCGTTTGCGTTTTCTTTTCCACAAATTCTATATTTCTGCTTCCAATGATTACTTACTGATTTATAGAGTTTAATTCACTTCTACTGCTAATAGCGAATTTTAATAGCTTTCTTTATATACAGGGTGGTCGTCCGAAAACGAAACAGGCGTGTTTTGTGACACTAAACGTCAATTCTTTGAAAAACGCCCGAACATGTCAATTTAATTTGGCAGGGGACATCTTCAACCCTCAAACTAGGGCGACTTTCACCCTAAATATTTTAAATATAAAAAAACATACTATTTGAGAGTTCGATGAATTTGATTTACAGCAGTTTTTTATTTTAGGATTTCGAGCATTAGTCCCCGCGAAAATGCAGTGGTATGCAGTTTGAAGGTAGTAAATATTCGGGAGCATTATGGAACAATTACGAGAGTGTTTCACTTAGACATTTGAAACAACTTTATTTCTCAACATAATCCTCTAAAAGATTAACAAAGTTAGTGTATGGATGATGCGGAGCTTGAATGCTTGTAGAAAAAAAAACTCTTGTCCTGCACTGCAAACCACTCATTCACAGTAGTCATCACCGCTTGGTCGTCCGAAAAATGAGTTCCCCGAAAATGTCAGTGGGGGACAGATCTGGCGAATATGGGGGTTTTCCTAAAATTTCAAATCCAGCATTGTTGAAAGCAGCCATAGAAGCACACCTCTTGTGAGCGGAAGCATCAAGCATTGTTTTGGTAGAACGGAAAGCCGTGTTTCAGTTTTTCACTCCTTTTTTGTTTTATAGCTTCCCGAACTTTTGGCGGTAGTTTTACGTAATAGTCTCCCGTTATTGTGTGACCACGTGGTAAATAATCAACAAGAAGAACTTCCTTAGAATCCCAAAACACTGTTTCCAATAATCTTTCCGGCCCTTGCAATCACATAGAAGTTTCGTGAGGGCTGGGAACCACAATGCCGCCCTCTGCCGTTTTGACTCTGCATCAAAGTGATGAATCCAGGTTTCATCTACAGTTACAAATCTTTGTAAAAATCCATCCAAATCCGTGTCCATTAATCTCAAATTGCTCGTAGCCGATAGAAACCTGACCCACTTCTGCTCAGGTGACAACAGTTTCAGAATCCATCGTGCGCAGACATTTTTCAGACCCAATTCCTCGTGCAAGATTTTCTCAAAGCTTCCAACACAAAACCCACATTTCTCAGAGATATATTTGACCGTAATTCTGCGATGACTCAGTACCATATTATGGAACAAATCAATATTTTCTTAAGTCACAAAAGATTTTGGTGGTCCAGCACCAGGTTCATCTTGACACGACGTCTTTCCTAATTTGAAATCCCGGTACCAATTCTTCATTTCTTGATATGCCATAGAATTCTATGTTAGGGACAATAATTGATGACCCGTTCTCGTAGACGGCATTGGTTGACAATATGGTGGCGTAAATGTAAATGTTGTGTGTAGTATGGTCAATATTTGGGTAAAGGTTGGTTACGAAAGGCCAAACGTGTGTCTCTATTTAAGTCACATAGTTTCGAGTATTTACTAAAATTATTTATTGATTATCAATATATAGCTTAGCAGTTATAATTAGTTATTACATTACAGTATAACATATTAAGATATTTACTTCTGAATGCTTCATTTAACAATATCTGGGATTACGATCTCTATTTCTTAATTTTTTCAAAGTTCTTTTCACGCAGGAGTAATGTACGTTTGGATTAATAGACCAAACTAGCTCATTTTAAAGTTCCATATCTAAAAATAATCATATTCAATTTAAATAAAAACATATGGTAAGTATAATGTGCATTCTTTCAAATCCATGCGACTGTGGGTCTGAACACAATTCTTTATTTGAGAAGAAGATTATAAACCAATTAGATAAAGAGTAAAAATTCTAGTGTATTGATAGATAGACCCTTTGAGGTAGCCCGAGCAGAGTTATTTATTAAAGATGTCAATACAACCTCATCAAGGTTTATGAAGCAATTGTAGTAAATGATGAACTGTATAGGTTAAGTAAAGACATTGGTTGTGTTTTCCACAGCCTACACTTATCGAAATTGTTATTGATCATATTGTACTGTTTAATTTTGACGATCGGCATTACAATGGTTTTACCTTTTATATCATGACATGCATCGAGAATTTCGTCAGGCTCATATCAATTTCCACAACAACGCATTTTGCTTCTACTGTCTGCATTTTCTTTTACTTTACAACTCTTTTATTGCACGTTGCGCAAAAACTTGAACAAATAATACATATTGTTTTTTCTTAAGTTGCATTAAATGCTTTATTTTTTACAATATTGAAAATGTTATTATTACCATTTCTAATTATATTATTTTCGTATACAACCTTATCATAAAGTACTTAAAATATATTATTAATAATTAGGATATGCGATAAACACTAAAATATGTATCTTAGAACGTTTTCGTAAGTTATTTCATATTAATCTCTTGTCGTAACGAGATTATATTGTCGTAACATGATATTGGAACAAATTACTTTTCTTATTTAGGCGTTCGTAAATAAAATTCTACATATTTTACGTCGTGAAAATATCCCTGTGGTAAATAATAAATCTTGAATGTGTAAACAAAACTTCTTCTGGTTTCGTAAACAGCCCCAGATATTTAATTTGTGAACGCAGGTTATATTTTAAAGTTGCTCTATAGTTAAACGACATTTTATCTTATACAATTATTTTCAGCGCTGTTAAGTGCAAATAATCGCCATATTTGTTAGAACCATTCTATATTGGCATCTTGTAGACTGCAGTATTGAACATGCATTTTAAACTGTCAGATGAAGACATGTGCGCTTTGAATTTCCAGTATTGTTTGACAAGTCAGTTCTTCGATGATAGTTTAATATAAACTTACATTGCGAATTTAGGAAAGTCAAACATTCTTTTCCGTGAATGTTCTCTTGAAATGAACGATGTGCCATTCAACCCTACCTAATATAATTTCCGAAAAACTTTCGCAGGAGGATTGCCAGGCGTCTCGGTTTTCCGGGATTGTGCCGGTTTACAGCCTCAATTCGCTGTGTCCCGATAAGAGGTTCAGGACCGTCGAATATCCCGGTTTATCAAAACTAGTAAAATATTTCTATTTATTACTTAAAAATTCAAGTTTATAATAAATATGTACTGGTGATACCATATTACTATTGAACGTAGCAATTTTGAATCTTGCATAAGCTGTTACTCAAAGGGCTTTAAACTAATATATTGTAATTGTTCTTTTCTTTCTTCACCCTCTAGGCTGGGGGTCGTCTATACGGACTCCTCTCATGTATTGTGCTGTATGATATTCACATATTTGGCAACCCTGGGCTTCAACGTGTTCTCTCTTGAAGTTTGAAAATGTACTATATTCATGTAATCATTACAAAAAGTATAGAAAATATGCACTGCCAATTTTGATTTAAAAAACAAAGACGAAGTTAGCCATTGTTTTCAACAATTTTCGCTTTTTCACTGTGTCGAATTGTAAGTAAATAATGTATAGAACTAAAACTCGTTTCTATTCAAAGTACTGCTTGAATTAGATTTGCATATTCATTTTTATTAGCTTATGAGGAATGACCATCGTTTTTCTTAAGAATTAAGAATATCGATTTTTAATTAATGTCTTTTTGTTAAATGACGTTGTAGGGCATAATATGTCAGAGCTATATATCAAATTATAAACAACTTCAGTATTTTATTTAACTACAATTTATTATTGCCGTTAAGAAACACGTAGAACATCATAGAGAAGTAGAAATAGCTAGATATTAAATGTATGCTCTAAAGTTAATGAATGGTGGTCTTCTTCGTAAATGTTTCAAATAACTTGACAATTTCCTCTCAAACCCAAAATTTTCCGAATTTTACGTATACATTTTTTAATGTTTATCTAAGCTCTTTGAGAACAGATGAGCTAAGCAGATGTGGATGACCCGGCAATGCAAAAAGAGGCAACTGAGCTCAACACCAGTGTTATAAATTATGTAAATATAAATGCTCCGCTTGAATTAATGTTTACGTGGTATTCTAGTTTTCATAATAGCTAAAAGTTCGCAAGGTCGTGCTTAATACATTTGTTGGAATGTTTAAATACGCACTAAAAAGGTGGCGCCGTCAGTAGGGTTGCGAAGACACATACCTAAAAATCCTTTGTGGCACATGGTAGTTTTTGTTTCGGGAACCCAAGTAAAACATAGGGTTTGAAAGTGAGTCACGCATCGTTCAGTTGACGCACCTAAGGAGAAGTATCACTGCAACATTATAATCTGCGGTTTTGGAAACGCGGCGTCGTTCTCAACAACATCCTGAGTTATGTTATAAACGCGAATTTAATAAACAAAAAATAGCACTTTGACGCCAATTTGTTGTTCAGATTTACGGATTCCTGCACATTAGGTAAAGGGTCCTCTAACGAAACGTGCTACATTACTTCATTTTACATAACGCGTACAGTTCTCCGCGTGTGGGTCTCGTCATGCATGTAAATCGTGTTCACTAATATTAACAGACAAGTAAAAAATATAGTTCAGGTTTTCTTATCGGGACTTGTTGGATCTGCCTATAATATTTCCACTAAACACCCTGTTATGTGGTCACACAGCTTGAATAAAAGCTAATCTATTGAGCACCCAGGTTAATATGTAATGAAGTACACACAACCATTATTGAACACACAGCTCTAATAATAATATAGTAGCACTCGCCTATGGAGATAAATTAGAACTCAAATAATAAATTAAAAGCACACAACTATAACGAATAATTAGGAGCACACTACTATGGGGGCAAGCTAGCAACACATAGAACAATTCTGAGTTAAGTACTCACTCTAATGTTGAAATGTATCAAAAAATTGTATATAGAACTCATGTTGAAATACGAAATTAAACTCATATATTTGGTAGTCGATACATATTAAGCGAAATTTTAATTATAGAACTAAATAACACAGTCTAATTTGTTTTCAGCCCGAATCAAATGCCTCGTTCTGTTTTAATACATTCTTGCAGCGACATCTTTTTGTTTGACGCCCATATCGACGTTTTCCAACACCTTTAACTTGTCTCCAATATTCGAACATTTTTGTTTTTCCATTTACAAAGAACGGCTTAGTTCAACACGAAGATAACAACTAACAAATCTATGTACAATGTTAGATGAACTTCACAGTAATAGATGTACAAACCAAAGATTATTCTATTGCATCATAAGAATGCTTAACTAAGAACATAAAAGATTCTAGGAAGGCACAGAAAAAGATAGTAGTTCATAATCAGCTCAACATTTTACTTGTATGCCTGAGTAATATGTTAACAGTTTGAAAAAAATCACAATATGGAGGCTTTACATCATGTTATTTTTACATGTGATTGAGTCTGAAGGTCAAGATTCTTGCAATAAGATCATTGTATAGAAAAAAAATCACTAAATGGGGGTTCACTATATGGTAGTTCGACCGTAATAATTTAAGATTACACAACTTTGATGATAAATTGGGACCACACAACTCTGATAATGAAGCTGAAGCAAACTCCTTAATACTGACCTAGGTACTTAAGCCACCGTTGTTGAACACATAGATCAAATAATAAATTAGTACAGAACTTACATACATGCGGTACATTCGCAGTACCCAACTCTGACGATAAATTACACAGCACACAGCTCAATGCTGAACTAGGTACACACGGTACTGTTATTGAACACACAGCTTAAATAATAAATTAGGAACGCATAACTTTGACTTTAAATTAAGAGCACCCATCTTCAATAATGACTTCGAGGAACACAGTACTTTATTCGCAACCATGATTTATTTAAGACACAATAGTTGCTACAACATGTTATTTAATTGATTCTGCCAGGCCACAGTTAGGTTTTTGGAGAAATAGCCGTAGAGGCATTGCAATATCTCATGATCCGTGCGCAGTAAACCAAAATATGTTACTGACGTCACGAACTGTGCTAAAGACCAACTTGAAAATATCGTTGCGGAAATATTTGTTGTCATTTTTAGGCGTGCGATTTTTTCCCTTGTTTATATTTAAATTTTCCTGCGTTATTAGAAGAAACAGTCTTTTGGAAGACTACAGCGGTTTATTTACTGTGTAGCTGTAAGCAGAAGTACTCAAATTTAACATTTTTATGGAATACTTATTAAAACTGTTTTTAGGTTATAATCCACCTACAGCGTTTTCTTTGCAAAAGTAGTTCGTTGTTTAAAAACTTCGCATCAGTAGCTGTTGTACAGTAAGTAACAATAATATTCTATTGGCAGTACCAAGTTCTACTTTGTTGAAATCCATTTTTACATATCTAATGTAATAATATTCTGTTTAGCCATTTTATTAATTAAAGTTTATTTACAGATCACTAGTAATTATGAGCAACGCCAAACGAACAGTGCACAGTCAAGGCCGTGATATAATTTACAGCGTTTATAAATTGAAGACACTTTGATATTTACCTTAAAATTGTTTACATTCATTCCTTTCATTTTAATATGGACTGTATTTGCATTCAATATGAATTTATGTAAAATATTTAATTGTGTAATCGTGTTGTACGATACTTGCATTAAATTTGACTTGATGTACCTATAATTTGTTTTATTGTGTTCTGATTTTTGCTAAATGAAAACACTTCCCTTTAATATTAGGTTAGGGATGTGCAAGCAATTTTATTAAATTAAATGATAACGTAGTAGAAAAATTATATTTCGAGTCCCATAGGACCTTCTTCAGACAAATAAAACAAGCATTCTACAAATTAATAGTTAATTCCTGTAACAAGAATAAGAAAAAAATTTTAGGTACGTGAAAGATATAATATAATTTTTCTACTACGTTATCATTTAATTTAATAAAATTGACTGCACAAACCTAACCTAATATTGGAATTATCAGCTGTAATACAACATATTCATACTTCCCTATAATATTTCGAAATATTTACATTTATTTATTTCATTTTCTTTTGGGGAAGTGGTTTATTTAATATATTATCATTAATTTAGTAAACGTTAGAGAGTTAAATCACACATTTATTTGCATAGTCTGTTTTCAATTTGGCCCTACATGCTAGCCTGATGTTTTTAGGTTGAGCCGAAAACACTGTTTGGGCGTCTTTTTCTACAGCCTTCTCACTCCCGGCGGTGCGCAATTCGCGGATCATGAGATATTGCAACTACTCTACATCTTAAGCAATGCATGAGCAACACCACAACCATATAATTCCCTTATATATATATATATATATATATATATATATATATATATATATAGCAATAATAATATGGTTACGTCTCCATTAAGAAATCTTGCAACCAAAAATGAAATGCAACTTTTTAAATCAATAAACCATTATATTAGTTTCCCTGTTCATCCCGATGTTAAGGGCGGTCTACCTGAACGCCGGAAAGCGAAGTGCAGCCAATGTAAAAGACGAAACGTATAGTTAATATTAAACTGGTAACAGTCTTAGCATTGTCCTGATTGTTAAAAAATCAGATAGATTTGTCGTAGGGGTTGTGTAAATACTGTTCTTAGAGGGTGGTAGTATGTAATAAGGTGAAAACATTTCTCTAAATTAACTCCACATATATCATAAACGTAGGTTCATTTTTGCCGTATTTGTTGTACTGCTTTTGGAAATTTTGTTGTTACTAATTCTTATAATTTTTTCACATTAGTAAAATCATGGATATGCTGTCTACACCTTAAAAAACTGATATGTGGAAAAATCGCTTAGTAGCTTAGTTATAGTAACGATAGAAGCGATAACTTTAACTTATTTTGAGAGACTTTATTGGCTTTTTAAATTGCGTTATAGCTGCTGAAATCACTAAGTATAAAGATCGACAACAGTTAAGAACAAACAAAACTGCCAGCCGGTAAAAGTCGGGTAAAAGGCGAGAGCGCTAGCTGAGGAGTCGATAATTAAAATTTAATTAATAATTAATAATAAATATAATATATAATAAATTAATAATTTAAAATTCCGAAAACTGTACATTTTTCACGTTTGTATAGTTCTAGATATTCCTTTAATAACTATTGTTGTTTGGTGTTCTTCTCCACTGCTAAATTTTTATCATGTTGTGAATAACAATAAATTAAAATTGTAAAAGGTTATAGTCTGGAAATCTGTTGCGCGAACACTAGCATTCCGTTTTAAGTTAGTATTAGTCCCATTATATGGAGAGTCAATTCTCATGTAACATAAAATCATTTATAAAAAATCAAAGTAATCATAAAGTAACTATAGTAATCAGATACTTTTTAAAACCCGGTATCTGTATCTATAGCAAGTGGAAAGTGCGTATGTAGTAGCTTCTATATTTAGATACGGTAGGCCCTCGATATAAACCGACAATAAATGTTTGGTCTAATATATACCTTTTCCTCCATGTGGCAGTTGTATTTCCGACTGAAAGTTTTGATTCTTCGAATTCAGTTAATATTGATATTGAATATTATGCATCATTTTTAAATTTTTCGTTCCTACTTATATATTACATTACATTTAATTATTCTATATAATGATAAGGACGATATTTGTTTATAAACACATTTCAATTTAACGCACTTTCAGCAAGGACGAACAGTCTCCCCCCCCCCAATTATTTTATTACCCAACCCTTACTAAACGATATTCTAAAACTATCTGCATCTGTACCTATACCTTTATCGGTTTTTAATAACCATTACGTTTTCAAAAGTGATATCTATACTTATGAGTGATTTATAACTCTTATTACTAATTGTTTTTCTTATATTATATTTCTTATTATCGCACTGCAAATCAGTTTGTTCGATATAGTTTAGTTTTTCAGAAGTATTGCAGAGATTCATTTAATTCCACGATTTTTTTCTGCACTGTTAAATTTGAGAACCGCTGACAAAGGATGGCTAGGTCCTAACAACTATAATACGCAAAAGACTGGCGATATATATTCAGAACATCTAATAGAAAAATATCAAGTTGGATTTAGAAAAGGGAGATCTACGACTGACCAAATCTTTACGTCACCACAAATTATGGAAATGCGCTATACAACATTCTGAAAGAATTTAAAGTACCGCAGTAACTAATTTAGATGATAAAATCCATAAAAATAAACATGGAGGAGACACTCAACCAAGTCAGAATACAAAACTAGCTCACAGAAAAATTCCAACAGATAAAAGACTAAGACAGGAGAGGCCTTGCCCCGATCCTATTCAACCTAGTTCTCGAGAAAGTGGTTAAGAGCACAGAAATCAAAACTGACAACACCATCATAAACAAATTATGCCAAGTCATAGAATATGCAGACAATCTGAATATAGTCGAAGGAATGTGCTGGCAGTGAAAGAAACATTAACGCAGCTGATAGTAGAGGCAAGACTGGTAGGACTGTTGGTGAATGAAGACAAAACGAAATACATGGCCATAAAATCAAGGACGCGGCTGGGACAGAACGTAACTGTGGATAATATGAATATTGAAGTGGTACGAGAATTTAAATATCTGGGCTCGACACTGAACGAACAGAACCTAATGCCGCAGACAATTCAACAGAGACTGATAGCCGGGAATAAAGCGTATTATGCGGTACAAAGTGTAATGGAATCACAAATAGCGTAAAAGCCAAAGTGAAAGTGTATAAGAGCATCTTAAGACCGATAGTGACCTACGGATGCTAATCGTGGACAATGACGGCAAAATCCGAAGCCCTATTAGCAAAGTTCGAACGAAAAGTACTGAGAAGAATATTTGGACCGACCCAGGAAGAAGACGGGTGGAGGATAAAATATAACCAGGGACTGGTAGAACTATATAAAGAAATAGACCTGGTCACATACATTAAAATACAACGACTACAATGGGCAGGGCAAGTAGAGCGCGTGGAAGAAAGATGGATACCACAGAAAATTTTCAAAGGAAACATGGCAGGCAATAGGAGACAGGGCAGACAACGACTAAGATGGCATTACAGCATAAAAAAGAAGCAAGAGAACTTACAGGCGTAAGGAACAGGAAGAGAGCGGCTGCGGATAGAGAAGAATGGAAAAGAATGTTAAACGACGCGGCCCACAAAGGATTGTAAGGCCACAGATGGATGGACAAAGGATGCCCAGCTACATCTTAATAGTAATTATCATCTATAAGCGGAAAAGGCGGTTACATTATGATTAACAGGTGCTGGGTGTTTTCAAAGCAATGTTAAGTAGAAGTTTCGCAACATTGGTGTCCATAAGAACCTGCATACTGTACTAGATCCTTGCCATGAGACGCTCTTTATACTTCTATTTACACAACTCTGACATTGTCACACTACTCCTACTTATTCCCTTCGATAATATTGATGTTAGAAAATTGTAGTTTGATTGTAATTTATTGTTGAGGCAATACCACTTTTACTTTGTGCGTAAATGATATTTGTTGAATCAATAATGTAATTTTGAAAATATATCCAATCGTATAAATTGGAAATTATGGTTGCAGACTCTAAATTGTAGTTGTTTAAAAATAAATGTAATTGGTACCAGGTAGAACTTTTCGTAAAGTACAGCATTCCGAAGTATTGCGTACAAAAGCATAGACATGAAGTCCTCGGAATTATCCAAGTAATTGGTTTTGGTGAAACTAACCAGTAAAAGTTTTCTCACATAAAAGTTTCTCGACAAAATAATTACTACTTTGCTTGTATTTATCGATTTTTATTTGGAACGTTTCAACGGTTAGTACAGCCAAAAAACGCTTGGAAAAACAATAAATTGAAACCGCATTTTGCGATTATCGATAAAATAACAAACACAGACAAAGATCACAATAGTGTTCGGAAAAACAACATTAAAATGCAAAATCAACGAACTGTGTTTGTGTCCGTGCCCGTGTCTGCTGTGAATTATTTGTTCCAGAAAATCAAAGCGCAGTCCAGAATAACGTCGGAAATTATGTAATACTTTTTTACTTTCATTTATCGCACGGTTTTCAAGAAACGATGCAAAATTTAATTTTTCAGTAGGAAATTATTTCGGTTATACAAAGAGATCTAATTACACGACGCCATTACTGGTGCCGTCCCGCAGAGTCTATAAAAGGAATACCGTTTAACGTACTCCTTAGTATTCCAGAAAGAAACCGAAAATGTCCGAACAAAAGTTTTTAATCTTCCCATTAGAAATTGTTTTTAAGAAGGCGGTGTTCCAAGTCATGGCACACAATAAAACACAATTTAAAAGTAAAATAATCACGGGTAACCACAGTCAGAAAGTATCACAAAATTCTAAACTCTCCTGAAAATAGGTTTTAATACATTGTTGAGCTGAGTTATTAGAATTATTTTGAGTTAGTCTTTGCAGAGATTTCTTCTTTAGTGGTGATATCCGCTATACTATAGAATTGGAATTTAGTAGTTATAACGAAAGTTCGAGCAGACGCTGATATTTAATATCATTTAATGAAGCAATCCATCGGGAGTTTGTCATTCCACTGAGCTGTAAAATGTAACTTAATGATCCAAATTAATACTGTTTTGATGAACGTAACAGTTACCAACTAAATTCCTTCGTAAAATAAGCGATCCTTTTTACTAATTATGTAGATTAGTCAGCAAATGATTTTAAATGCGCAACAAAATATAAATGCATTGGTCCCGGGGCTAATAGCCAAAGTTGTTGATGCCCTGCAAAGATATTATTAATAAATAAATAAACTAAACTTGCGTATTAAACTAGAAGATACGTATTGTCTTCTATGATACACAGCTAATGGGGAGAACCACGCATTTCTGTGGTGGAAGAGTGTGGAATAATGCGATGAGGTTGATATACACAAGAACGAATGCACTTGATTCATGAACATACTTTAAGCAATATTATATTTATTTAATTAAAAAGAAAATACCGTAAATAGCCTTATATTCATTTTATATCCTTTTTACCAGTCTCAATTTTGTTCTTCTTGCACGTTAACAGAAGTCAAATCTAAACGTGTCCATCACATACGTAAATTTATATGCACCAGAACCATACAATTTCCGACTCTGTTATACAAATTTCCTTTGGCAATATACGCTTGGATTGAATATTGCATATAAAATTTACTTCAATTGGCCAGTCTCCAACGAACCGTTGTGATTGTATTCGGAAATAAACATTTGATTGATCAGTTAGCAGTTACGCATATTCAAGCCACATAACTTTCATCTTAATAACTTACAGTTATGACAGTTGAGCGTCTAAGGAAACAAGCATAGCTATCTCCTATTTCTGTAATGAACTCTAAAAAGCGCGAATTTGAGATTCGTGCAATATTATTTGGTGGTACAAAACTACCCGTATGGGCAATAAGTATAGGGGAAACTGGCCTAAAATGGCATGCCATTTTTTAAAACTGCTATACTTATCAGTTTTCCGAAGTGAGCAATTTTAAAAGTGGATTCTGCTCTAAATAGCCTGTTTAATTGGTCTTTATATGATTGTACCAAGCAAATCATCAAGTTGAATGTTTTTCGAAAAAACTTTATTTAATTGGTGGTTGCATTATTCATTTTACCCAAATGAATGTGGATAAAATGAAACAAAATGATAACATAAAAAATAAATTATAACAAACTTAAGTATTAATATTTCTGCTGAACTGCTACAAAGAGGTACAAAAATACTTAATTTGCAAATAAAATTGAACTTTAAAATATCAGCATAAACATAATAAACGTGAGCCCATTCTCTACACTTAGAACATTTTATCCACGGCTCTCCTGCTTTAGATTTTGAAAATGCATCTCCGCAAAACCAACAAAAAACGTCATCTTTGCCTTTTTCATTGTCAAATATTTAACCATGAAATTCCATTCCTTCTTCAAATGTTTCCCTGGGATTTAATTTTAAGCGTCTTCACTTGTTGCGCTAATTGTCGCTTTACTTTCTCTTCTATTTCCACCTGTTTTTGTTTAATTTCTGCCATAAAGGGACTGCTAGTTAGTAGTGCAGGAGTTTTCTTGCGCTTCTTGGTCGAGGCTTTAGATGTGAATAACATGGGACTTAATGTTGTCAGTAGAACTAAGCCTGCCTCTTTTCTGATCACCGCTTCTATATTATGCTTTCTGTTTACATTAGTTACTTTATCTGAATTAGATTCCACTGCTGAAGTAACTATCTGAGTGGCATCTGCTGCATCAGATTCATGTTGTACTACAATATGCAAACAAGTGCTGTAGAAAAATGTTGGGATGTGCAGGCTAAAGACCTACGTTTCTGAAACTACTGGCTGCGTTCTGTAGGGCAGCTGCTCGTTCATATATTGTACAAAGAAAATCCCAATCAACTGCATGATGGGAATTAGTTTCCTGTTGTTAGATCTAATTTTTTCGTCACTTTCTGATTTAAATAGGATTTTAAAAGTGCAAGGATTCGTCAACGGTCTGGATACGATGAGTACAACGACCAAGTAAGCACAGCAATACTACCGTTTACTTTGAAATATTGCAGAAGTGCCCAGTTTTTGTGGCAGACGTGTCCGTCTAATAGAAGTAGCATAGGCGAGTCATTACTTGCACGACTAAAAATGGTGTATACACTTGACGAAACGTTCTCTTGTCAACCAAGCAGATTCCTGAGAAAGGCCCAAGGACCTGTCGGAGCTCCTTCCACTAGCCCTTCTTTCCGGTTCTTTCTGGAAAGATAAATGTTGAAGGAATGTAATTCCCTGTAAGATTTGTACAGCAAAATACTGGTATGTGTATTCTTCTTTCAGCACCAACAATTGTACCCACTTGTTTTTTTCCCTTTACTTGTAACTATTTCTGGTAAATTTTTCCTGACCATGTCGCCCGAGCTATCGAAGTATTTTCGGGTTTTCGTAAAGTAAGATCTAGATTACAGTTTCTAAAACGTCTATACTAGTCCCACCCAGCTCGGTTGGCAGTTTTGTTAAGTCTTTTGTCTATATTATTGGATTCTGCCCATTGGTAAATTAAACGTCGTCACATGTAAACCCAAACAGGCGTTGTTCTAATAGCTCGATATGTTTGGCTAACATTTGTTCTTGCTCTTTTGTATATGTTGTAGAGAATCTACCACGACCTTCTGCACATTGTTTAATTTGTTTATTAGCATCTGTAGTTCTTCTTCTCAATGTAGTAAAAGGGATATTAAATGTTGTTTCAAGCTTTCAGCCAACACATTTACTGAACGCCTGTATAGCATTTTTTAGTGCATTCTCGTCCCATTTTTGTTATAGTCATTTGCCATAGTCGTCAATACAAACCTTGAAGACTTCCAAGAAAATCGTCTCAAGTACAATTCTACAAACATAAAATGTTGGAGATAAAATTTTCAAGGGCGCGAAATCATAACCACCTCTCTAAATGTTCTCTCCTGCAAACCACGCTGCTGTCTGCTACAAAGGTTCTTGGTAACACTGCTGTCAGGCGTCCTGTACGTACACGCAATCTGTAATTTTTTTAATGTATATTTTCTAGTTGCAATCTGTAAATTTACAATGAGCAAAACATATGTTAGAGACTAATAAGTGACATGAAGACAATGACATGAGGTTTATATCTATTTAATCTTTGTATATGAGGACTATTATCTCACAAATTTAGGACCAATGCATTTGAATGCGATTCTAAATTACTTAGATACTTTTCACTGCATTTAACAATCACATTTTTCACCGAATCCACTTTTAAGTCACTTAGGATTCGCACAAAGTAGGGATCATCGTATATTGCGCGTAAAACTTTGGATCGGAACCTTTCCATTACTTCGATGTTTGAGTTTGCTGCTGTTCCCCACAGTTGAATACCATGTGACCATATGGATTTGAACGCTGCATTGTAGACAAGCAGCTTAGTTGAGAGGTATAGTTTGGATCTTCTTCCAAGTAGCCAGTAGTGTTTTTTAAACTTATCTCGGAGTTGTTTATGCTTCTTCCAAATGTGGGTTCTCCACGTCGGGCTCTTATCCAGGTGCATACCTAAGTATTGTATCTCCGTAACTTGTGTAAGCGATATATTAGTGGTGTAATACCCTTGCGTTTTGTAAAAGTAATGTGGAATGATTTTGCTTCGTATGGTTTACACGCCATTCTTTGGTCCACTGCAGGACTTCATCTAAACACTGCTGTAGGATATTTGCTGCTCTTACTGGGTCATTGTGCCCTACCATGATGACTTTGTCATCGGCAAAAGACGCAGAAAGAGAATCTTGATTTATAGACATGTTTGCTGTAAAACAAGTTCTTTGCCGTTTTTGCCAAATATGCCATTTTAAGCCAGTTTTTGCTACAGCTTATATATTCCCAACTTATTTATTATTTTTTGGGTAAATTACTTGCAATAGGATGACCTACTAAACCAGTGCTATAGTCTACTCGAATTATTTGGAATGGAGAACTAGATATTTGACTAACAATAATGCAGATTATCTGCAATATGAAAATATTTTTGTAGACGTATTACATAATATTCAGAATACACAGAGTTGTATTTGAGAAAGATTCTATGAAAATTTGAAATGTTTTGAAAGCGTACTATTTACACAAATGTTTAATTTACAGAAGTTGCTGTATATGTTTAAGTTCCTCTGATTAAGGGTTATTACATAAGTTACTGTTTATATTTATTTTTTACCAGTTTGTAAATTCAGCTTTAAAGTAAAACTTCTAGCACTGATAAAGTTATACCAAAAAAATCTGTTTTGCTTGGTAGTTCCGGATTGTGTGGAAGAAATCTGAAACTTTTTAACTTCTGGGAAGCATTTGAATTAAGATTCACTGCAACACAATAGTTTCCGATGTGGAAAATAAGAAATAAAAAAAAAACCGTTTCTGATACTACTTTCATATTCGGTGCCTGCGTTTTCAATAAATATTACTAAATAATATTCATGTGCGTTTCCGCACTCTATGGTCATAAACTCGTACTTGTTCGTTGAAATTTTGTAACTTGATCTAAGTTTCTGTTTGAAAATGCTTTAAACCTTTATTGAAGGCAAAACTCTCTGGGTGGTTAGAATAATAGTTAGAACTAAACCGTGAGTGGAACCATTAACAAACATCTGTAGTTCTTTCTGTTCTATCACTGCACTCTGCCCATAATTGTAGCGGAATACTGGCACTCACATAGTTATCAACAAGGTAGTCATAGAGTTTGGACACTTTGTTGTCTTGTGGTTGTATATCTGCGAAATCATATATAATCGACGTCTGCGGGATTTAAACAAGGCAACCCAAACGTGAACTTCAACCGTCTCTCGATTGCACTGTCTTTGTTTTTGTGCTCTTCGGTTAGTCCAACAGATTGTATGAAATGTCATTAACTGCCCCATTAATGTGAGATAAGGAGGGAGGCAGAGTTAAGCTGCTAGCCAATGTCCAGTTGAAGGGTAGGATTAAAGACACCCTGCACATTAGCGTCCAATTCGTGGCCACCCAAAAATTCTACCAAACATTTAGCAGAACCTTGAACAAAGGTATAGGTTGATTAGATGGTTTTGAAAGGGCCAGATCTAAGTTGCGGTTTTGTAGTAATCTCTTTGTACTTTAGGCCATATCGGCCCATATATGTAGGAAGATCTGTTCTGTAACCAATACAATGCAAAAGGGTTACGCTTAAACAATGAGTTATTTCTGGCGTAGAGACGGAAATCATTATTAATTAAGTAATATTAATTAAACTGTAGAGAAGATTGAGTAGCCTTACAGATAACAACTTAAACGTACACGTTTCGGTGAAAATACTCTGACATGTATTAAAGAGGAATCATTTTATATGAAATCAACCAATGTTTGAACCAATTTAATGGATATTAGGATAAGTACTATAGTATAGAGATATGTAACAACACAAATTAGGGGGGTTGAAATATGAAAAGCTTTAAGTTATAGCCTATCAATTATAAGCTTTCAAACTTGCAGCAAACAATTAACAAATTTGCTATTCTTAGTTTAAATAAATGTGTGCGTTTACTAAAAATTATTTCAAAGACGCTTTATATATACATATATTAATTTAAAGTATGAAATGTATTAGCATTCAATATAAAACTTTCCCAAATTGTATTATGATATTTACATAAGAGGTAACAAAGATTTGCGATTTCTCGATAATCGGTGTACAGGCAGGTAACCCTCCTATAACACGGTTCCTAGAAAATGCTGTGTTTTGTGAAACCGTGTTATATAAATATTTTTCTTTAAATCCATACAAGCAACTTCAATTTTATTAAAAATATCAACATATTGTTGTGACATATGAATAAGTTTGACCGCTGATTTAAAATAATAATCAAGTTGGAACAAAAATAAATTAGAGTGGTTGAACCTATTCGTTGGGCGCCTATTAAACAATATCTAAACTATTATCAAGATAACTCAATCTGCTGTGAATCTGATAATAAACAAATCAAACTAAAAATTGTCTAACCAACACATACATCAAATAAATTTTGCATCAACCTGTATGAACCGATTCCAGGGTCACTGTTATAACTGGAGCAAACTATGTACAGTCGAACGTTAGGGAACAAGGTAAACACAAAAAGCCACAGGGAAATAAAAGAAATTCGAACATTCAGATATTTTTTTTTAATTCAAATCAAAATTATAAGTGATTTCTTATTTGACAAAACAAAGTAATATTCAACAAAACTACAACTAAGAAACAACTTTAAACAACTAAATTAACTGTTTAAATTTATAAAAGTCGCTTATCAATGAACCCCATCTTCTTCACTACAGCATTGATGGGTGTGAATTTGACCTTGATAGAATTCTCAGGAATTCAGTCACCTGCATATCCCTGCGCTGATACACAAAAAGTTAACAGCAAGCTCGTGTCACGTAAAGATATTTAATGAAATTGGTGCAGTAAAACGTTCGTTATTTAAATTAAAGTTTGGGCCGACAAGTACGTAGATTAAGTTCACATTAATTTCTTTAATTCTAATAACCCATAAACTACTTGTAGTATTCGCTTTGGGTAATAAGAAAAATTATAACCTCCAAATATGATTTGTGGAAGACTTTTATATTGGAGGTTCTGTTAATATCGAAATATCGTAGCACTTTATTTGTTTTATATATAGAAATAATGATAATTATTCATATTTAAATCTTATTAAACTTGTAGATATCGAGTTATAATCGAAGAACATTAAAATCTATGTTTGGTTTGCATAGCAATATGGTTGACCAACAAACAGTAAACAAAACGACAATCGGAAAAAAATATGATCAGGGGACGCAAACTTCCAATTCTGCGACGAAATTTCTAATTTGCTTGAGATTTTTCAACATCTCGGCCGTAGGTACAATAAAACAATTTTGAGTACGTACTCAAACACTAAAACCTTTGGTTTATTACCATAACAAAAAATACACACACGAATAAATTAATTTGAGGAGCTACCTTAACAATGTGCGGTCAGAAAGATGGAATTTTCGCAACTAGTTTAAGTTTTTAATTAACAAAACTCCCACTTTTCCCCCGTTGCTAAGGAAACAGCATACAAACAACAAGAAAAATAATGCGGCCCAAACAAAATCAGCCAATCAGGGCCAAGCTTTAAATGACCAAAATAACTTTCTTATAAATTACATAGCATCAAAATTGAAAATACCACTGTATTTTACATTAAAATATGAACATTTTGATACCTCACTTGGTATATGTTTGAAAATGGATTTAGAAATTCACCTATATATTTATTTTTTTAAATAAATTCTTAAAATTAAATTAAATGTTTATCAAAGTCAACTAATAATTTCTTAACATACTCTAGCACATCACTGTAAACATACTTTTTCAAAAAAGAAAAGTATAAAGCTCACAAAATGACAAATTAATATGTAACTGTCAAACTGATTACAATTTTTCTTCTGTTTTATTAATTACAGCTCAAGAATACACAATTAAGCTGATAAATTTCTTCACGCCTTTACCAAATGACTGCGAACTGTGAATCTTAAACGTCCTGAATAGCCATATCCTCAAACCATCGCCTCCGATCGGTATAGCAAGTTCTAATATGCCACCAATTTAATTTTTTGAAGATACAAATACGTTTTCTATTTCAAGTGACGATGGCTAACGCTTTTTCCAACTTGCATTTAACGTTGATGTTTTTAGTTCTCTCAACGATAAGGATATGATTTCGATACAGTCCTTATAGGAAAATTGCTTTCAAGCTTCTATTACACCAATTGATCTCGATTCAGTTATATCTACTGAAATACATTGTAATGATCTTCTAATGTAGTCACTTTTAGAGGTATAGGTACTCGTAAGTAGGGACCGCGGTGGTCGAGTGCGAGAACGCATTGGCCACTCGAGGTCAAACTAAATGCAGTTGCTCCGTTGGGGCGATCGAATCCCGACTGGGACAACCGCATTTGGTTAGTTAAGTTTAGGGTGCATGTTGCATGAATGTTTAGTATGTAGGGGACGTCCGCACCCCCCTGAAGTAATGCGAAAGCGGTTCCGGCGGGGGGGAACGGTAGTACGAATGCGTGAAAAAAAAAGAAAAAGGTACTCGTAAGTAATACCTTCATCTAATCGCTGGAGCAACGAAGTAATATCTAAGTATATACATACATACGTTAAATAGTAAAAGTACAGTGTTGTACGAGGGTTTCCGCAATTTATCTTATCGTATTAGAGAGAAACCATGTTGTAGAATACCGTGCTGTAGGAGGGTTACCTGTAATTAAATTTTATGAAGAAAATTGTGTATACATAGACTACAATCCTTTCTAATTGCGGGAAATGTTATCGTAGGATCTCAGTGGAATAATAAGTTATTACTTTTATGAACACAGCTAAAGTCGGTAACTTCTTTTAATTAATTAAGTAGTTAGCTGTAATTGAAACAGCTCTATTAAAGGTTTTGTATTTCCTTTGAAATTAATATATGTTTCTTCGGCAACCTTAATCCTGGATCTCAATCAAAACGTAGAAAAATAATTCATTTTCTTTATTTGACACCATTACAGTTGCTAACACTATTTAAAAACTAAGTAGTTGGCTATGATTAAAGCAAAATATCAGTCTAAAAACTGCCAACTTTAGTAAACAACGCAATTTTAATTACTGTAAAGGAAAGCAAGCTATTAACAAATTAATATTGAATTATTATACTAATAAAAAAAGGAAAGTATAAATCAAGATTAAGATAATGTTTTTAAATTAGATTTTAAACGCAATGAAAAAGATGTTGTTGCTTGTAATGAGCTAACGTAATCGAGGGTTTTAATCATACTGCAGAAAATGTATACAGTGCAACTTTCCTTCATCTTTTAAAGTTATCATTCAATATCAATTTTTAAATAGTTGTTTTTGCACAGTAATTAAAATAGTATTGTTGTATTAGATTACAAGCACACCTGACCATTTTTCCAGTGATATACATTTTAACTACTTCATTTTAAAGCGCAACTGACGGCCTTACTAGCAGCACTAGAAGCTCTCCTACAAGGCTTGCATGGGTGCGTATCGCCTAAACTGCACGGGTAGTTGGAGAAGTACCCAATCACATGGGGATACTCCACAATAATCAATGTAGTATCTGTAAAATTACAAATGGGAACGGACTGCATCTTAACAAAGTACTCTTTTCACAAACACTTCGAAGTACGGATAAACCGTGATGAATGGATCAAGGAGAACCACAAGACTTGCATTAAAACTGTGTATAATATAAAGACGGTTCACGCACGAGCAACGGAACCGGAGCTGGTGTATACGGGAGCAAATCAAGATATAGTACCTTCATATCTCTGGTCCAAACTGCCACAATATTCCAAACTGAAACCTATGCAATTCTAGCAGCAGTAGAAGAGAACATAGGAAGGGGCTATACAAACAAAACCATCCTGATTATCTCTGATCGTCAGGCAGCTTTGAAAGCAGTAAATTCAAACCAAAACTTGTCTGGAACTGCCTTCGTAGTTTCCTAACACTGGCAAACTCTGACAAGGTAAAACTTGTGTCGGTGCCAGGTCACACACGTATAGAAGAAGAAGAAATAAAAACGCAGGTAAACTAGCAAAACTAGGATCTGAAACGCCGTTCACAGGAACTGAACTTGTTGTCCGTCTAACTAAGCGGACAGTGAGAGGAACAGTTAAAGAATGGATCGTGACCAAACATTCGGAACACTGGAGACTCTCACCTCGATAAAGACAAAGCAAAGCTATGATGGGCAACCTCCCCCACAAGCTTACCAAAACAGTGCTACAACTCAGTAGGACTCAAGTGAGAGTTGTGGCTGGACTTCTAACGAGACACTGGCACTTCAGGCAATACCGCTACAACATAGGGCTATTTAACGAAGATCCTATATGCAGGCTGTGTGGCGAGGAAGAGGAAACAGCCTCCCATATAATATTCCAATGTTCGTAGAAAATATCAAATCTTTGAGGGCACTAATCCCAACGAGATACAACCGCCAGTCTGATCAACAAACTCCTAGACCTGATAAAGGGGACGGATCTACTTGACAGCGACTAGCGACAGAAGGGAATGCACAATAGGCCCAAGAGGCCGCAGTGCCAAGGGTAAAAACAACCCTCCCCGTACATTCAATCAATCAAACGACCTTACTTGTGTTGATGGAAGCAAATACATAATATAAATATTAAATAAATATTAAAGGAAATAATAGGTAGAGAAACAATCTTCGCCAAATATAAAACAAACATATTTGCTATTGTTAAATAAATATTTTTTTGTGTTTCCACTGAGATTCTACAACGAAGCTTTCCGAAAGGATTGTAGTCTACATATACACAATTTTTCTTTAAAATTTAAATACACCGATTTTTCGAGAAAGTAGGTGTGTATTTTAATATTTATAATCTCTATAGATCGTGATCATATTTTAACAGTCAGTTTTCTTGAGTGATAAACAAACGTCAACTATGTTATAGTTTCCACAAAATTAAAACTTTAGTGTTATTTTAGGTTTTATTTCTATTAAATAATTACATGTTATGCTATGTATGTTTACAACTCTACATTAGATGTAGAGTCAGAGTCAGATTCTGACAGTTTGACTAAAGTGAGGTTTCAGTTACTCTTAGTATACAATGTGGTTGGTTGTTCATTTTATACTAAATGTTTCCTTTAGAATTTCTTTTAAAATGGCTGTATTCAACTATTTATACCGATATTTTTAAAAGTTTATCGTGGTTTATCCAACATTAGTATTCATTAAATAGTCACTGGAAAACAAAAAAACACTCATGTTCATGTATTTCCTAAAAGTACTTTTGCTGGAGTAAAACAGTTTTTTGATATGCCTATTTGCAAGCCAAAAGCAAAATAAAAATAATAAGTATACATCTTATTGCAACTTGACTTGAAAGAAAATGTATTACTTTTTCGTTTCTTGCTTGAAAATATTTGAAGTTCCAGTGTTATTGCCTGAATAGCAATTTTAAAGGAAATATTTAGTGTAGACTTAATATTTAAGCACCCTGTATACTGAACAATTCACTATGTTAACATAACTAGTTTTGTAGAAGTTACTAAATTTCAATTGTGAATTTACATTAATCATTAACGAAAGCGTCTATAAACAACGCTTTTCTCCTTCAGGACTTAATGTAATAGACTTACTCCTCTGACACATCTTTTGTGACAATACAAAACAATGACGAGTTAAAAATATGCAGAAAAACTACCGAAACCTCTCACAAATTCGCACTGTGCTGGATATTTTACCAACAAGCGAATATTGTGAAGTCACAAGCTCGCTGCATAGTATACTACAATCAATGAATTTAATTAAATTCGATGACGTTCAGGTTGGTTGACTTGATGTGGAATGTCCAGACATCAAAGACCTTCTGTAAAATATTTCATATATTTTCATTTCTCTAGAATTTTCTTAGAACTCAGACAACGTACAATTAAGCGCTTTAATAACTGATTGAAAACATCCAATTTGCAAATAAAAACAGCCTTGAGCGTTTCTTATATATTCCGATTTGGTTTAATTCAACGTCATTATTTTAACAACAGGTACTTACTCGCTATTCTTCTTATTGGGTTCGTTGTAACGTACGTTAGTTCCCTGAACAGTATTAACTGAAATTCAAGTTTGAAAGATACAGGGTGTATTTAAAATGGCAGACAATTGTCTGCCAAAATCTAGTCGCTAACGTTTTACATCATTCATCATCATCGAATTAAAACACTTTTTAAGGAAATTAACAACTATGCCAAAAGTGCATATATTAGAATAAATTTCCTGTTGAAAGCACTCAACTTCCTACTTAGCCAAATGCAAATTGTCAATTTATCGCGAAAAGTATATATTGACCAATACACTTGAATGTTTTAATACCAACAATTACGGTGAATCATATAATACATCACTACTTTTTTCCTATAAACAAGATTTTAATAAGCTGACTGAAACGATTACAGATAGCTTGTATTTTTTAGTTATTATTCAGTGTTTCCTTCGTTTAAATATTCTGTGTATTAAACGTCAAGTTCTATTTTTTCGCCGTAAAATTGATGGCACTGGTAGAATTTTAAAAGGAAGGAGTTAAATGAGTGGAATAGTGGCATTTAAAATGTATTCAAGCCAGCAATATTATATCCTTGCAATATCGTGCGGAAGTTGCCTGGGTAACTATATTGAATTTCAACTGACTAATGTATTTCAAAAATATCTCTGCTTCTTATTGGACAGCAACTTTGCATTTATGTGAGATATTAAAAAAATACCATAGGTTATAATTTAACACACGGAATGCCTACTACAAAACCAGAAAATCTACGAGAAGAATTCAAATGAGTTATTATAGTATCTTTTTTCTCCAAAACATAATCAAAGTACCAAAACATTTTGTAACATAGATTTTTACTTTCCCATACCTTATAGGTATAGGGTAAGTATTGAAATCATGAAAATTTTCGAAATCGAGATTTTAACGGATATATTTGTTTTGGGTCTCTAGGAACCCAAAAAAGTGGTTTTTAAAAAATGTCTGTCTGTGGGTGGGTATGTACGTACGTATGTACGTATGTACGTATGTACGTATGTACGTATGTGACGCTCCTACAGCCGAAAGTATTGGTCCGATTTTGATGCGCTTTGGAATGCGGGGGTGTATCGAAAATTCATCGAAATAATAAGCTTTTCAAAAAAATCCGAAACCGGAAGCGGAAGTTACGCATGTTTTTTTGGTATCACTTTTTTCGTGATTACAATTTTGAAACTTTTATCG